>QNQO01001980.1:0-173855 GCA_003290165.1 Berberis thunbergii | reverse complement strand
GCCTGAGAGATCAAGGATTTTGAGAGAAGTTAAAATTGACTTGATAGTAATGGGTGAAGAAAATGGAAAATTTACAGTTGCCAGATGTAACTCCAATAGAGAAGAGAGATGATTAAGTACATGCAACCAATCAAATATGCCATTCAGGTTTATTCCACTCATATCAAGGTTATTTCAATGATGAAAGACGAGCAAAGCCAATCAAGGTTTTGAACATACAACCAGGGGTAGCTTGAACATCATTTAAGTCAAGAAACTGCAAGTTGGAAAGATCCTAATTGATTAGGAATGAGCCATAAAAATGTGATGAGAGAGGTAAGATATTGTAATTCACTGAATGAACCAAAGAACTTAGGGATGGTGATTTCACTAAAATCATTGAAACTCCAAATCCAAGTATCTCAACGTTTGCAAAGTAAGGAGGGAATCACTTATCTGACCTCCCAGCTTTTAGTGAAGTCAACAACATATTGATGATGGATAGCCTTCGTCAGCCCATAATTCAAAATACACTTCGTCTGGTAACGGTTGCGGCAAAATCAAGCCCGACAACGTGGCCAGTTTTGTTGCTGCACCTGACCCCAGTCCATCGGCAACAATTCATCTCGATTCAACCAAGAAGAGAGACGGTTGGAAGGATCCAGGATGCCCTGTTTGAACTTGAGAAGAGCATCCCTCTCCCTCTTATGCACCTTACTCCTGAAAATGATGGGGAGTGGAATGGGTTTCATATGGATGATTTGATCTAACCTCCGACAGCTTCCCATACATCTGTGTTTTGCATGATCCCACTGTTTTTCTATTTGTTTCTTCTAGACTCATCATAAATAAATGATGTAATTAATTAATAAAATTCCATTCCATGTGGTTAACATTAGAGAAAAGGGAAAGTGAAGGGAAAGTGAACACTTTCTCTACTTGTAGTTGTGATTAAAATGCTAATATTATTATGTTATTTGAGCCACGAATAGCAAAACTGCTAGCTCATTAATTTCATCAACAAGTACAGTGCAAAATCAGTAACATTCAGCTGAATTTCCAAGCAGACTTCGACAAATTGCATCGAATCAAATTGAATAAAAGAATGATCGATATAAGAATAGTATAAACCCACCAATTGAAAGCGCTATTCTCAAATACACATCTTTAATCATCGTTAAATTGCAGAGCACTGTTTTGGGTTCTGTCTAAAGAGACTGTAAAGCAAGATCGCCCGTTGGAGTCTCAACCATCTGAAACCCAAACCCCAAAAACAGATCAATAAGAATCAAATTTTCAAAAAAAAAAAATCATAACTTTCAATTGAATTTGAAGGAAACGTGATGGATGCATTACACATGAGACTGGGACTTCTATGTTACCAACATTTTGGTAATGGAAATTACTTTGTGCCACGCATCATATAAAAATGCAGCGACATATATCTAAGATTTACAATTCATTTGTGATGCAACTCATCCCTCATTTAGGGTTGAACAAAAAATGACTAAACGATGAACTGATTGAACATGTTTTAGAAATTTGAAACAGATATGGTCAATTTGGTTTAGGATTGGTACAGATTTGATTTTAGAAAATTTGAAACCAGCATGGTGGGTTCTGTTTTTCAACTTTTAAAGTGATTTAACCAACAAAACCTAACCGACAGAATATAATTATATGTATAAATAATATAATATGTTAATTTAGTTAGTCGATTCGGTTTGCGATTTTATATAAATTAATATCGGTTCGATTTCAATTTAAAAAATTTGAAACCAATAAAAGTCGTTTTGGGCAAAATTTTGAAGCGTCAATTTGACTTTCAACCCTACCCTCATTGAATCCAAGTTACTAATTCATTTCTTCTATGTTGTTTTCATTGTCTTGGAATACATTATGGGTCAAGGGTTAGACTACAATGATCTTTTTCCTCTCAAAGTGTTCATGATTGGTGCAAATCTATTATCCTTTGAATCCAAGTGCAAAACTGTGGTTTCGTTCGTTTAGTTTATCATCTTTGAAAGATGTTTTTTCCTCACATTCTTCCCTAAAACCTATGATTTAGAAAACAAAAGATTGAGATGACCAAACCCTCCATATCGTTATTCCAATCATTGCACAAGAAATAGTATCATATGCATGTGATATAAAACTATAACATGAACTGTTCAACAAAATACACATATATAGTTAACATATATTGCCAAGGTATTGGATATATTCGGACCATGATCATTAAAACATTCCCCTGGAATTTACACTATTTCAAATATGAAACTAAATTTGGAACAATATTTCAAGAACTTAGTAGCATTTGTAGCTCATACAAATGTTTGAACAAAATGAAGTATCTCACTATTATTAAGTATTACACATACAATCCACTCGACTATCATCATATGGTAGAAGAGTGCAAACCTACTCGACTATCATCATATATGTGTGAACCTGTAAGATCCCAAGCTTCCTCTTCAGTTTTGTCATGTTCACAGCTATAATTACAAAGACAAAATCATATGCTTCTTCGACAAACTTGCAATAGGCATGCTTCTAAGAACGACTGAAGAGTAAAGGACCGAAAGCAACCTAGACCCCTGTAATGTATCCCATGGCTATGGCAATGTATAATCTTCAAACTTTTTCATCATCTTCGTGTGCTCTCGAGGTCTACGCTTGTTAGACGTTCCATTGTTTTGTTGCTGCACCTGACCCCAGTCCATCGGCAACAATCATCTCGATTCAACCAAGAAGAGAGACGGTTGGAAGGATCCAGAATGCCCTGTTTGAACTTGAGAAGAGCATCCCTCTCCCTCTCTATGCACCTTACTCCTGAAACCTCCATGAAGAGAAGCCCAAATAAAAGGAATAATAGCTGAAAGGATGTATCAGCCATTTTCATTTCTGTAGTTAAACTTGTAATTGATCTAATGAATATACAAAACGAGAAGATTATATAGACAAATGTTTGTTCCATATTGTGCTGTACGTTGATGAATTATTGATGAGTGGAGTTGAAAGGGAGTCGTAGTTGAGTGGATTTGTTTTGTTAGTAGACAAACTTTAAAAAAGGAGATGAACAAGTCAAGAAAGATGAGTGAGGTGTAAGATTGACTTTAGAGTCTTTGGTAGACTTATTATTGTAATGGGATTTGGAAAATACGAGCAATAATTTATGTGTTTATTTTTAACATGAGATTGTGTTTACAGAGATCTTAATAGTGATGAACTTGACAACAAATGAAACACCAAAATAATAAAAGGTGGGAAATAGGAAAACTAATAAAAGAAACCGGCATGCAATTTGGTTCATGCACCCATAATAATTTTGAAAGATGTTTTTTCTCACATTCTTCCCTAAAACCTCCGACTTCGAAAACAAAAAACTTTGATGACCAAACCTGACATATCGTTATTCCAATAATTTGCACAAGAAATAGTATCATATGCATGTGATAATATTAACTATTCAACAAAATACACATTTATAGTAAACATATATTGCTAAGGTATTGGACATATTCGGGACCATGATTATTAAAACATTCTCGTGGAAATTACGCTATTTCAAAATATGAAACTAAAATTTGGAACAATATATATTTTCAAGAACTTAGTAGTATTTGTAGCTCATACAGATGTTTGAACAATAATGAAGTATCTCACTATTATTAAAGTATTACACGTACAATCTATTCGACTATCATCCTCAGATTGAAGAGTTCAACCAACCGCTAAGGCTTTATGAGGATGGTAACACACTGAGGAAAAATAAGAAAATATATGAGGATGATAACACGCCAATGACAGGCTAGTTGGTTGCCAGAACAAGGAATCCATTAGAGAAAATGTGCTTGTTGTGGTTGCCCCTGAGTAAAAATAGGAAAACATACATAGTGAATTAATTTTAAAGCTTATGTGAGAAAGTAAGTATTGTTAATGCATGCTTGTTGGGGTTGCACGAACAATTTCCATACAAGATGGGATTGTTCGTCAAGCCATCCATGAAGTGCATAATCTAAGTTTGTGTGTAATAGAGGGAGAGTACCTTGTGCAATATTTACTCGTGAACCTGTAAGATCCCAAGCTTTCTCTTCAATTTTGTCATGTTCACAACTATAACCACGAGGACACAATCATAAGCTTCTTCGACAAACTTGAAATAGGCATGCCTCCAAAAACGACTGAAGAGTAAAGAACCGAAAGCAACCCAGACCCCTGTGATGTACCCCGCAGCTATGGCAATGTATAATCCTGGAACCTTCTCATCAACTTCATGCGCTCTATGAGGTCTAGGCTTGTTAGACGCTCCATTTACTGTGCAATTGACTAAAAGCGGAGGACCGCACAGTTTAAGATTTCCCATAAATGCAGATTCATTAAAACTTTGGAGTTGAGTACTCAAAGGAATTGGCCCTGACAAGTTGTTGTTTGAGAGGTCCAGGTGACTTAAAAAACTTATATTGGACAACTCTATTGGAATAACACCTGAAAGACAGTTTCTCGAGAAGTCCAGAGATTCTAACAGTACCAAGTGACCAATGGTCTTAGGAATGGTTCCAGTTAGACGATTTCTCGATAAATTAAGAGATTTCAAGAAAGAGAGGTTCATAATTTGCGCAGGGATTTCTCCTGATAAGATGTTACTCGATAGGTCGATGCTCATCATTAAATCCAACATTGCTTTGGTATTCAAAATCTCTCCCTTTCCAATAGACCTCCATGTTCTCCTTGATTTTATAACCATAGTAATAATTACTGCTAGTTTCAGTTTTTGCCAAGGCACTCAAATTGCTAAGACATGGAAGAATGGTTCCCCATATATTATTCTGAGCAAGGTCCAAAATTTGTAGCCGTGTTAGAAGACAAAGCTGAGAAGGAATGTTTCCCTCAAATAGGTTCGATCGCATGCGAAGAAATACCAATCCAAGTAAGTTTTCCCCTATCCATGGTGGTATGTTTCCTGACAAGTTATTTTCTCCAATGTCAAGAGTCTTTAACATCGTGCAGGTTTTCAATGACGAAGGCAGTTCCCCAGATAAATTGTTGTTTTGCAAATGCAGTGAGTTCAGTTGATTCATGTAACTGATCGAGCTAGGGATTTCACCGGAAAATCATTGTAAGAAAAATCAAGAGCTAGTAACTCTTGCCAGTACATCCAACAATCTGAAATTTTTCCAGATAAGAAATTTTTTGATAGATCAAGACTTTGCAACATATTTCGCGAACCTGCTCCACTGCATAAGAAATCAGAAATAGTCCCTGAAATGGAATTGTTGGAAAGGTTCAATGATGTAATGTTAGGAGAAATTTGTGGTATTGCACCATGAAGATGATTGGAACTGAGATCAATGGCTACCCTAGGAAGATTTGACATTTGGGAGAAATGAGGTAATTTTCCATAGATTTGATTGGAGGAGATATCCATGAATCGCATGTGTGAAGAAAAGTTCCAAACCAGTTTGGGGGCACATCTTTTATTCCAGTGTTTGATATATGAAGCTCGTGTAAACTCTTTTGCATGTTTAGCCACGCAGGGATTTGTGGCCCTAATGGACAAGAGTTCATGTTAAGATATGTGGCTGAAATGGTGGTATTCCATCTGCGCTCAAGTTCAAACCAATGAGGTGAAGGATATGTCTAGGTATCGTAGTCTAGTGAGATTGAATAAATGTGTTTTAGAAATGGTTCCATGCAAAGAGTTCTTAGAAACATCCAGGAAAATAAGCTGTGAAAGTTCTCCGATGCTTTCTGGTAAGGTCCAATCAACCGATTTCTACTAAGACGTAAATCATCCAAGGATGAAAATTTTCCAAGATCTTCAGTCAAACGCCCACTAAATAAGTTCCCTGATAAGTGGAAACTTTGTAAGTTATTGCTTATACAACCTGACAAAATTGCTAAAGACATGGACAAGTCTCCACCCAAATTGTTTACAGCCAAATGCAAATTTTGTAGGTTACAGAGATCACCAAAAGTTCTTGGTAATGCCACCTTCAAGTGCATTCATAGAAAGGTCAAGGAAATTAAGAGAGAGAATTTTACCGAGCACATCCGGTATGAAGCCATGGAATTGATTCCCACGTAAATCAAGGTACTCAAGGGAGGTGAGATTTCCCACAGTGTCACCAATTGGACCTTGAAGTTGATTGTACGACAAGTCAAGGTGCAGAAGAGAAGTTATATTAAAACTTCTGGAATTGGACCTGATAACATATTATCGGATAGACACAAATAGACGAGGCGACTGGTGATGCCATTAAGCAGCCAAGAAAGTGCCAAAGAGTCGATATATTCATTGCTTGAGAGATCAAGGATTTTGAGAGAAGTAAAATTGACTTGATAGGTAATGGGTGAAGAAACGACACCAAGTTCACAGTCTGCCAGATGTAACTCCAATAGAGAAGGGAGATGATTAACAACACGCAACCAATCAAATGTGCCATTTAGGTTTATTCCACTCATATCAAGGTACTTCAATGATGAAAGACGAGAAAGCCAATCAAGGTTGTCAACAAACACCGATGTTGACTTTTTAACATCTGTGTTTTAAGTCGAGAAACTGCAAGTTGGAAAGATTTCCTAATTGATTAGGAACTAAGCCATAAAAATGTGCATGAGAGAGGTTAAGATATTGTAATTCACTGAATGAACCGAAAAACTCAGGGATGGGGATTCCAGTAAAATTATTGGAACTGAAATCCAAGTATCTCAAGCTTGCAAATTAAGCAGAGAATCACTTATCTGACCTCCCAGGCTTTTAGTGAAGTTAACTTCATATCCTTCGTCAGCGCCATATTCATCATACCATTCATACTGGCAACGGTTGCGCAAATCAAGCCCGACAACGTGGCCAGTTTTGTTGCTGCACCTGACCCCAGTCCATCGGCAACAATCATCTCGATTCAACCAAGAAGAGAGACGGTTGGAAGGATCCAGAATGCCCTGTTTGAACTTGAGAAGAGCATCCCTCTCCCTCTCTATGCACCTTACTCCTGAAACCTCCATGAAGAGAAGCCCAAATAAAAGGAATAATAGCTGAAAGGATGTATCAGCCATTTTCATTTCTGTAGTTAAACTTGTAATTGATCTAATGAATATACAAAACGAGATAAGATTATATAGACAAATGTTTGTTCCATATTGTGCTGTCTAGAGATTAGTCCTCACAGTAACGAAGATTGACTTGAAAGAGTCTTTGGTAGACTTTATTATTGTAATGTACTGTTGATGAATTATTTATGAGTGGAGTTGAAAGGGAGTGGTAGTTGAGTGGATTTGTTAGTAGACAAAGACAAACTTAAAAAAAAAGGAGATGAACAAGTCAAGAAAGATGAGTGAGGTGTAAGATTGACTTGAGAGTCAACCAAGAAGAGAGACGGCTGGAAGGATCCAGGATGCCCTGTTTGAACTTGAGAAGAGCATCCCTCTCCCTCTCTATGCACCTTACTCCTGAAACCTCCATGAAGAGAAGCCAAATAAAAGGAATAATAGCTGAAAGGATGTATCAACCATTTTCATTTCAGTAGTTAAACTTGTAATTGATCAAATGAATATACAAAACGAGGAGGAGGAGAGAAGATTATATAGACAAATGTTTGTTCCTTGAGAGTCTTTGGTAGACTTATTATTGTAATGGGATTTGGATGAATTATTTATGAGTGATGTTGAAAGGGAGTGGTAGTTGAGTGGATTTGTTAGTTGAAAAAAAGGAGATGAAGAAGTCAAGAAAGATGAGTGAATATTGTAGGCTTTACTCGAATGCAAACGAGGTCAGTCCGCAACTTTGACATTCATTACATTGCATCTGCTTGGATTCAATACTATACAAATCCTTAAATGTAGTGCATTTAGGTAAGATTTTTTTTAATGTAATTTATAAATTCATTGTCGATGAAATATTACTACATTTAAAACATTGTATTGCTTCTTAATTTTCAAAGCACAACACTAGTTTCCAGTCAATACTACATCATTATCGTTTGGTAGAGAATTCCATACACTACATCAAATTGACATTTTTGTAACAACTTTCAAAATAATATTACTTTTGAGTTGTTACAGTTGACCAAACAATTTCAAGTTATAATTAAATGTAGGAAAACTTGGGTATAGACGGAGGGGAAGACCGTTGAAAACTTGGATGAAGACGGTGAATGAAGATATCATTGAGCTTGGATTAGGTGAGAAAATGTGGGAAGATCGCATTGCTTGGAGAACCAAAATTCATGTAGCCGACCCCGAAAATCTCGGGAATGGGCTTTGATGATGATGATGATGATGATGAATTAAATGTAGGAAAAAAATGAAAATCAGTTACAAAAAAATGATACAATAAATTGGATCATCATGAATAATATTAATTTTAGAACCATACTCTTCATGGTGATATAATTACTGTATCACTTTGTTTGTGAAAATGTGTAAAATTATTTGGTGAATTGTTACACCCATTAAAAGTGATACTGTTTTTTGGGTTGTTACATAAATGCTAATTTGGTGCAGTGATAGCATACATTGCATTTTGAGTAATTTGCAAGGAAAAACCTCGTAGACCCGAGGGGTCTACCAAGTCAAGTCCTTAAAATGTAGATATTATAAACTGAATGATTAAACAAACAACTAACCACCTAGAGTGAGGCTAGGGAACTAAGTTTTGTAACCATGTTTTATAATCAGGATGATGTGGCATCGCTAGAAGAGGTTTTTTACAACCTCAAGATAAACATAAACACTTTGAAGATTTCATCATTCTTTCAAAATTATGCCACATCACCATAATTACAAAACTTGATTATAAAAACATTGTTTCCTAGCATTTTCAAAAATCAAATGGTTGTTGGTGCAAGTTGTTAAAACCATAGGACCCATTGTCCATTAAGAAGACTTAGTCTACTTACTGCACACCAAGAATTGAATGAAAATATATATTAAAAAATATTTGAAACAAAAAAATTTGAGTAGAAAAGGAAAGGACAGGGCAACAACACATACGTGGTTTAAGTCAAAGAAGACTCTTATTCAGAAAAAACATTTTAATACTGCAAACTGAAGATTACTTCTATCAAATAATCTGTTTGGTTGCACACATCATTTAGGTGGAAGCATCACTCCAGTTTTGCTTGGACATGCATTAGTCCATTTAATCTCTCTAGCGTCTTGAATTTTTTTATAAATGGTTGAGACAATAGACATTATTATTTTTACATGCCCTTACTAATTGATCCCTGAAACTCAAATGAACAAAAAAACCAAAAAAAAAATCTTTTTCTTGAATTGTTGCTGCACCTGACCCCAGTCCATCGGCAACAATCATCTCGTTTCAACCAAGAAGAGAGACGGTTGGAAGGATCCAGGATGCCCGTTTGAACTTGAGAAGAGCATCCCTCTCCCTCTCTATGCACCTTACTCCTGAAATGATGGGGGAGTGGAATGGGTTTCATATGGATGATTTGGATCTAACCTCCGACAGCTTCCCATACATCTGTGTTTTGCATGATCCCACTGTTTTTCTATTTGTTTTCTTCTATACTCATCATAAATAAATGATGTAATTAATTAATAAAATTCCATTCCATGTGGTTAACATTAGAGAAAAGGGAAAGTGAAGGGAAAGTGAACACTTTCTCTACTTGTAGTTGTGATTAAAATGCTAATATTATTATGTTATTTGAGCCACGAATAGCAAAACTGCTAGCTCATTAATTTCATCAAACAAGTACAGTGCAAAAATCAGTAACATTCAGCTGAATTTCCAAGCAGACTTCGACAAATTGCATCGAATCAAATTGAATAAAAAGGAATGATCGATATAAGAATAGTATAAACCCACCAATTGAAAGCGCTATTACTCAAATACACATCTTTAATCAATCGTTAAATTGCAGAGCACTGTTTTGGGTTCTGTCTAAAGAGACTGTAAAGCAAGATCGCCCGTTGGAGTCTCAACCATCTGAAACCAAAACCCAAAACAGATCAATAAGAATCAAATTTTCAAAAAAAAAAAATCATAACTTTCAATTGAATTTGAAGGAAACGTGATGGATGCATTACACATGAGACTGGGACTTCTATGTATACCAACATTTTGGTAATGGAAATTACTTTGTGCCACCGCATCATATAAAAATGCAGCGACATATATCTAGATTTACAAATTCATTTGTGATGCAACTCAGTCCCTCATTTAGGGTTGAACAAAAAATGACTAACCGATGAAACTGATTGAACATGTTTTAGAAAATTTGAAACAAATATGGTCAATTTGGTTTAGGATTGGTACAGATTTGATTTTAGAAAATTTGAAACCAGCATGGTGGGTTCTGTTTTCAACTTTTAAGTGATTTTAACCAACAAAACCTAACCGACAGAATATAAATTATATGTATAAATAATATAATATGTTAATTTAGTTAGTCGATTCGGTTTGCGATTTTATATAAATTAATATCGGTTCGATTTCAATTTAAAAAATTTGAAACCAATAAAAGTCGTTTTGGGCAAAATTTTGAAGCGTCAATTTGACTTTCAACCCTACCCTCATTGAATCCAAGTTACTAATTCATTTCTTCTATGTTGTTTTCATCGTCTTGGAATACATTATGGGTCAAGGGTTAGACTACAATGATCTTTTTCCTCTCAAAGTGTTCATGATTGGTGCAAATCTATTATCCTTTGAATCCAAGTGCAAAACTGTGGTTTCGTTCGTTTAGTTTATCATCTTTGAAAGATGTTTTTTCCTCACATTCTTCCCTAAAACCTATGATTTAGAAAACAAAAGATTGAGATGACCAAACCCTCCATATCGTTATTCCAATCATTTGCACAAGAAATAGTATCATATGCATGTGATATGAAACTATAACATGAACTGTTCAACAAAATACACATATATAGTTAACATATATTGCCAAGGTATTGGATATATTCGGACCATGATCATTAAAACATTCCCCTGGAATTTACACTATTTCAAAATATGAAACTAAATTTGGAACAATATTTTCAAGAACTTAGTAGTATTTGTAGCTCATACAAATGTTTGAACAAAATGAAGTATCTCACTATTATTAAAGTATTACACGTACAATCCACTCGACTATCATCATATGGTAGAAGAGTGCAAACCTACTCGACTATCATCATATATATGTGTGAACCTGTAAGATTCCAAGCTTCCTCTTCAGTTTTGTCATGTTCAAAGTTATAATTACAAAGACAAAATCATATGCTTCTTCGACAAACTTGAAATAGGCATGCTTCTAAGAACGGCTGAAGAGTAAAGGACCGAAAGCAATCTAGACCCCTGTAATGTATCCCATGGCTATGGCAATGTATAATCTTCAAACCTTTTCATCATCTTCGTGTGCTCTACAAGGTCTACGCTTGTTAGACGTTCCATTGTTGTGCAGTTGACTAAAAGCGGAGGACCACACAGTTTAAGATTTCCCATAAATGCATTGTCACGCCCCGATTTTCGAAGGAAACGAAAATCCCAAAAAGCCACGTAGGATTATCCGTTTTCCCCAAAACTCGGGACGTGAGAATTCAATAATAACAGAAACAAATAGCAGCATGAACTAAATATCTGAAACAAATAAAAATCTAACCCGGGGAAGACTGGCATGGCTAGCTCACTAGCGAAACTCCAGTAATGCAGCTCAAAATCTCTAAACCTGAAAGACTACTCGGCTACATTCCCAAAGGAATGTACCCAAGAAGCAAAAGCTCACTTGGGTCAGCAATAAAGCTGGTGTGAGAAATCTTCATCCCAAAATCCAATAATCCACACGTGATAACATCAAAATAAACAATAAACAATAAATAACCACACCAGGTAGTTCCTCCATGAGGCAAAGGTGTTATCATCCTAATAAATAAACATGCATTATTTATTACTAATAAATAATGTTTATGAGTTATCAATCCTCATAAATGCAACAACAATACAATTCACTCATATTAGACTATTATTGAAATATTAAACAAAACACCATTTTTCTACCCTTAGGAAGACATGTAGTTCTCATTCAATGGTTGAATGAGCATTTAGTTTCTTCCTTTAAGGTAATCATGCACATACACAAAAATAAATCTCGCTACTTTTCCACAATCGCACTCTCCTCCTGTGCCGAACACACCTCACCCAAATGTGCCTCCCTTGCCTTCGAAACCACTCGGAGCATACATGTTCCAAGTGGGGTGCCACCTCGAGGAACATGTCATCTCACCCGAAGTTCGATCCATGGCAAGCATTCTTCCTAAATCTACACGTACAACCGAACACACATGGAACGGTGCACCGAACACACCTCACCCAAGTGTGCCGCCCTTGCCATCGAAACCATTCAGAGCGTACATGTTCCAAGTGGGGTGCCACCTCGAGGAACATGTCATCTCACCCGAAGGTCGATCACTGGCAAGTACACTGATATGCAAGCAAGTCTGCATACCCAATAATATCACAAGTATACAAGCAAGTCTGTATACATAAATTTCTTTTCTTTTCACATTTTTTTTTCGGAGTTGTGGAAAAGAGCATAAAAATAAATAAATCATCAAAACTCTTTTATGGTGACGCTTTGTCAACCATAAATAAATCAATCACAGTATCCACCATTCTCTTGGGGAACAAATAATATTTGATACATTGTCAATTCACACATCTCATCTCTTTGCATCATACGAAAAACAATATGCACACCAATTCACATAACAATACAAATACTCAAACTAAAACAAGTGCTCAGTTAAATTCCAGTCAATATCTATTACTAGGAAATTTTCTTCTATTTTATGTTATGCAATTGGGATAAATCTCACCAGTTATGTAAATAGGTCCAAAGAAATACTCCAAAGATAATATCTTCCAGGTCATGATCAAAAGAGCATATGACAATGAGATACATTAGGAACTAAGCAAAAAAAATGACTCATTTCATTATTGTAAAACCTCCCCTAATCCATTTTCTATTTCATTAAGAAATTTTATCAAACAAATGAGCAATGTATCTATAACCTTTGACAATTAACGAGAAAATATTTCTGATAGTGGCACAACAGTTTGACAACCAACTTTAATAAACCGGATGTACACATATGATAAATTTCAATTTCAACCCGATGAGATTTGACAAATCCAAAACACACATACACCAACTACTTAAATGTGGTAACATCTGATCTAACCTATGAGATACAATTTGTCCACATTTTCTTCATGATAACACTCAGGGGTTCCTTAGTGTTACACAAACCCTACCCAATCACATGCTTTTCTAATGATGATGATGACCTAGAAAACCCCGAATGCCTTGACAATTGCCTAAAATCAATGTGAACTACAATGGGTATCCATTCATTCATTCAAATCCATTAGTTAAAGTAATCAAACCTCATCAATTTAATCTACCAAGTTAAGGGCAAAATCAGGAAGAAAGAAAATGAAGTTTTAATCAAAGTAGATTAAACACACAACACATAACTATCAAAACCATCACATAAAACAAACTGAAAGGGGTACAAGAGAACTCACATCCATGAAAATAAAAACCCCCTCATCAAATCCTAAAAAAATACTTAATTCAGTCAAGAAACAAGGGTTGCAAGATACGGGGAATAAGAAAAACTCACTTAGAGAATGAAAGAAGACTCACCATCGTCTTCTTGAAATCGCCTTGTTCTCCTTCCTATCGCCAAAAGCACTGTCACTAATTCTTCTATCTCCATGAGTCCCATATCCATCTATCATCGCATTCCATGTCATCACATGTCGCACATCCATCATGTCGAAGAATTTTCGAGCAATGTGGACACCCCCACACTGAAGTCTCCTATCTAATTCACTGTTCCAGTGCTTGACACCAAAAGGTTATCAAGCTTAATATCCCCATGCACAACATTATGAGCATGAAGATACATTAGCCCAGCAACTACATCTCGCATGTATTTTCTAGCAGCACTTTCCCCTAAGCCCTCCAGTGGACAGAACCTTCACCAAACCATTTTCCTTCGACATACTCGAGAACCATATAGAAGTGATCAGGATTAGTGACCAGCATCTCTCCCTCAGTTAGTGTTCCCTTTGTAACCACGGCACATATTTCACGTTTCACGACCTTATCTTTTTGAACCTTGCTCTTTGCGACGAATGTCAAGCTGATCTGGTGTTTCTGTCTGCTCTATGACCAGAACTCGGTATCCCTTACTAGCCAACTTCTCCACATTCACCGTAAAGTTCTTTTCTGGAAATCCAACATGTGGCTGCTCCCCCTTCATGTATTGCAAATCAAGTTCTTTAGCTCCTACATGGGCATCCATCTCAAAAAGTTCATAAAATTTCCCCATTTTGAAAAACAGAACTTTATCCATATGTTTTGACTTGAAATCCCACCATTGTCTCTGACCACCTAATAAACTCTTCAAGAAATCAGGGGGCAAGTATAGCGTCCTTGGATCATAATTCACATCTTCAGGCCACCTCCTCTTGGCATCTCTACGTTCTGCCCCAAGGAAGGGTAACTTCTTAGCTTCACGCGTAGCAAATTGTTCAGCAACATCGCCCATCAAAGATAGCTCGAGCAACCCCATTGTCTCATTATCAGCCGCCATTGAGAAAAATCGTGAAGAGGGGAAAAGGGGAAAGGAAGGAGAAAAGAAGGAGAGAAAAAAAGAAATAGGGTTTTGTTTCTTTTATATGGTGTGTGGCTATTCGCTCCCACCGTCTTTCACAAAATAAAAACCCTACTTATTAGTTTAATAAAAGCCCAAAACCAAGCCCAAATACAATTGACTAACAACCAATCAACATTAGAGTTTACAAAAGAAATTTTTATTTATTTATTTATTTAATTAGGCGGGTATTACAATATATAAAACTCAAAATAATCTCGTCCCGAGATTCGGTAGAGGAAGGTAAGTAGAAAATTAATTCTTAAATAAACAAACTACACATTACATGGTCAAACAAATAACTCATATGTATGCCCATAACTTAATGAAGACAATCACACAAAAATATAAATATTTTCAGTAAGTACAAAAATTACGGGGTGCTACATGCATATTCATTAAAACCTTGGAGTTGAGTACTCAATGGAATTGGTTGTAGTTTGAGAAGTCCAAGTGACTTAAGAAACTTATATCGCACAACTCTGTTGGAATAACAACTGAAAGGAAATTTCTCGAAAAGTCCAGAGATTCTAATAGTACCAAGTGACCAATGGTCTTAAGAATGGTTTCAGCTAAGACGATTTCTCAATAAGTTGAGGGATTTCAAGCCAGAGAGGTTCATAATTTGTGTAGGGATTTCTCCAGATAAGATATTACTTGAAAAGTCGATGCTCATCATTAATCCAACTGTGCGATGGTATTTAATATCTCTCCCTTTCCAAGTGACCTCTGTGTTCTCCTCCATACTATAACCATAACCATATCCAAAGAAGGTTTCAGTTCTATTGGTGATTTACGCATAAAACAGCAATGGAGATCAAGAGGTGCTTCGTCCATGCCGCCGTCAGAGTATAATTCCCTCGAAGAGCCCCCACTGGGTTTGTAGTTGCGAAAGAGCCCGTCGCTGCTTGAATTGATCCAAATGAAAATCATGATATTGTGAAAAAGGAAAAGGAGAAGGAGGTGAAGCAATCAGCTACTTCGAGTGCAGCGGACAAGCTCAAAGCTTCGAACTTTTTTTTTTTTTTTTGAAGGCAAGCGGGGTTATTTAGGATCCCCGAACCTTAGAAATGAAAAAAATGATGATAAAGTTTACAATAACTCATACGTTCACTCGTTACAACGTCCATAGGACAAAAAAACTTGCTTCAAATATTCAACAAGGAATCTAATTAGGCCTAGAATCACCGTCTCCAAGTTGGGGTGTAACTCTGCAAAATGTTCTGCTACTAAGGTAGTTGCATGATAGACCTGCCATAACTTTTCTTCCTCATAAGTACCAATCAATCCTTTAATCACTCTCATGACGTGAGTTATACCTAACGTGGGCTCTAGGATGTATGAGAAGTCGGTGAAAGGGTACGATCCACATTAAATTATGATATAAAAACCATTGAATGCTAGCACTAATCTAGCATCCATACAAGGTGCTAATAGGCAGTTGCATTCTACTTGTAGTATCATCATCAGTTACCTGAATTTAGGATTTGTCTTCTTGCTTCGAGAGGACCTTCGAGGAACATATGTTGTGGGAGACTGGATTGTGGTAACCTCACGTTATTCTTCACTAGTGTTTTGCCCCACCTTTGCTGCTTTCTCTTCATGTGAAACCTGAATTTCAACGACCATCCTTGCCTATTTTTGCAATTGCTGAATGCAGACCCTTAACGGCTTGGGGTGTTAGGCAATCCATGAGCGTTGTGGGATCTTCCCCAGTCCTCTTATACCAGCGATTGCGCGAAGCACCTCCACTACTTGCATTGGGTTTTCCTCTGAGGTAGATATGGGGGTGGACAAGCCTAGCTCGGCTTCTACTTCAGCATCTGAATCCGCAGCCTGAATCGCCGTTTCAATCTCACTGGGTGAGTAACCTGCATCCCTACAATCATCCCTGAATTCGTTTAAGTGTTGCTTCTCAACAACAGCAACCAAACTCTGCTGCTCTTTGAGCTGCTGCTCCGTAGTCATATCAACAACATTTTGCTGATTCCAACTCTGCAGTTCTTGAACCTGTTGTTCTGCAGTATCAAGTTGCTCAGTCCTAGATGGGCCTTGCATGACACTAGTCACTATAGTACTTCCTGCAGCAATCTGCGTAATAGCTTGAACTTGCTGCCCCTTACCATCTTCAGCAATGTCTCTGTTAGTTCCATTTGTCTTGTTGTTACTCTCTGTTAGATTCCCATGATTGCGTGGCTTAAAGGAATGTTTTTTTTGCACTATTGTCCAACCATCATTAGTCTTTTCTTTGTCATATTTCATTCTATCAATTGGCCTCCAAAGCTTGTTTACTGGTTTGTTTGTAGCCTTGTTCTTAGGGCAATGCATCGTAGAGCGGCCGAATACAGCACAAGAATGACACTTAACTGGCAGCCAGGCATACTCCACTTCAATAGTGCGTAATTTGTCATCATTTACTAGCACTGAATTTGTTTTAGGGAAGGAACTTTTAACATCAATCTCAACACATACTCTAGCAAAGGAAAGCCTTGATTTTTCTTCCGTAGCTCTATCAAGCATGATAGGAACTTCGATCGCTCTCGCAATCTGTTGTATACCTGCTGGGTTCCATAGAAATAGTGGAATCTTCTTCAATGTAATCCATATAGGGACTGAATCGAGCTCTGTAGCTTCCTCATCCATGTTAGAAGACCATTTGCGCAAAATAAAGAGCCGACTTGCAATATGCAATGGTCCCTGTTCCAGCACTTTGTTACTATCAGCCTCTACTTTGAATCTGAATACAAAGTTCTTATCACCATGGATATGCATCTCAAAATTTCTAGTACCCCAAGTACGTATCAAATATTGCTTAACATACTCGTTTGCAAGTCTTTTGCCCACAAACCTTCCTATAAGCATCTTCTCGCACTCCTCAATACTCTGTGCAAAGTCAGATGTATTAACATGTACAACTGTCTTTCCATTCATTGTGTCAGGCTGAACGTATTGAAGTTTTGTAGTTCCTGTGTGCTTGCTTTGTTTGAGCGTTTCAACCCAGTTCCTAGGTGCTCTTCCATTGTTATCTTGTGTGCCAGTGTTAATAGTTTCAGCAGTAACTATGTGATTTAGAACAGGATTAGCATTACCTTGGATTGCATCGACCATGTGCTCGACAGTGAGTTGTTGCTGGTTTGTGTGAACAGGTTGCATAGTGGCTGCAGCTGTATTGGTAGCGCTCATTGCTGCCTTGTTATTGTTAAGTTGCGGCACATCATCTTCTTCGATTTCCTTGCTGCTCTGCGGCTGCTTAAACCCATCTCCTGCATCGTTTTCGTGTGACTGCTGCTCGCCATGCAACTTGAGATCTTTAATAAGATGCAAAAACGCATCTTTATTAGTCTTCCTTAAAGATTCCAGCCCCTTCTTTAGATCATCAGGAAAAGACCCCAAAGAGAGATCGATCCCTGTTAGTCTTGAGATCGATTCAGTTCCCAACTTGTGCCCGGTAAGCTCCTCGTTCAGCACTATTGCAGTCGATCTAGAGTTTACATCATGTCCCCTCTTGTTTTCTAAGCTTCGAACTTTCCTGCTTCACTTCTCAAAATTGGAAGTTGGGAGGTATAGTGTTTAGTTATTTGAGTTGTGTTTTAGTATGTTATTTATGCGGCTTCTATGTGCTTTAACTGATGAATAAACTGTGTTGTGGAACAGTATTTGTCGAGGTATGAAGGTGATTCAGTTGCCAAGTGTTACTATGCAAAGCATAAGGTTGTATGGGAGGTTCTTGAAGGTGGTCTCAAAAGTAAAATAGAAATACAATGCTAGGATATCACAGCACTGAAGGCAAATTACACTGATGATGGACCTGCCGCCTTGGATATAGTGGTGAATAATCGGCTCTTTTTATTTGTTACCAGCCTATAATCTAACTTTGTTGTTGTTGTTGATACTTAATACTACAAAACTTGGTTTGTTTGTGGTATTTGTTTGTTTGTTCGCAGCTGTCAAGACAACCTCTTTTCTTCAGAGAGACCAATCCACAGCCTAGGAAACACAACCTATGGCAGGTGACGTCAGATTTTACAAATGGGCAGGCAAGCCTCTACAGGTAAATATGAACTTGGGACACTGCATATAAATCATATTTACTTACAGAAAAATGGAAAAAAGAATTATTTTACTCCACTTAGGAGCGTCATATTTATAATGTGCTTGCCAAACATGTTTGTATTTTCTCTAAAAGGCGTGCTACGTAGTGTTGCTGCTGTTGTTTTTTTTTTTCCTTTCTAGCTTTTAAACTATCAAAAGCATCATCTTGGTGAAATGGTGAAGTTTGTGGACAGTTCTTAATTAGGACTTCATCATATGTAATAAGTTTCTAGATGTTTAAAATTTAGACGTGTGTAATTGTAATTGTGAAAGATGTTTTTTCTCACATTCTTTTCTAAAACCTCGGACTTAGAAAACTGAAGACTTTGATGATCAAACCCACCATATTGTTATTCCAATAATTTGCACAAGAAAGAGTATCATATGCATGTGATATGAAACTATAATATTAACTATTCAACAAAATACACATATATAGTTAACATATATTGTTAAGGTATTGGACATATTCGGGACCATGATTATTAAAACATTCTCGTGGAAATTACGCTATTTCGAAATATGAAACTAAAATTTGGAACAATATATATATTTTCAAGAACTTAGTAGTATTTGTAGCTCATACAGATGTTTGAACAAAATGAAGTATCTCACTATTATTAAAGTATTACACGTACAATCTATTCGACATCCTATGATAGAAGAGTTCAACCAACCGCTAAGGCTTTATGAGGATGGTAACATACTGAGGAAAAATAAGAAAATATATGAGGATGATAACACGCCAATGACAGGCTAGTTGGTTGCCAGAACAAGGAATCCATTAGAGAAAATGCGCTTGTTGTGGTTGCCCCCTGAGTAAAAATAGGAAAACATACATAGTGAATTAATTTCTAAAGCTTATGCGAGAAAGTAAGTATTAAATGCATGCTTGTTGGGGTTGCACGAACAATTTCCATACAAAGATGGGATTGTTCGTCAAGCCATCCATGAAGTGCATAATCTAAGTTTGTGTGTAATAGAGGGAGAGTACCTTGTGCAATATTCACTCGGTGAACCAATAAGATCCCAAGCTTCCTCTTCAGTTTTGTCATGTTCACAACTATAACCATGAGGACACAATCATAAGCTTCTTCGACAAACTTGAAATAGGCATTCCTCCAAGAACGACTGAAGAGTAAAGAACCGAAAGCAACCAAGACCCCTGTGATGTACCCCGCTGCTATGGCAATGTATAATCCTGGAACCTTCTCATCATCTTCATGCGCTCTATGAGGTCCAGGCTTGTTAGACATTCCATTTACTGTGCAGTTGACTAAAAGCGGAGGACCACACAGTTTAAGATTTCCCATAAACGCAGATTCATTAAAACTTTGGAGTTGAGTACTCGATGGAATTGGTCCTGACAAGTTGTTGTTTGAGAGGTCCAGGTGATTTAAGAAACTAATATTGGACAACTCTGTTGGAATAACGCCTGAAAGGCAGTTTCTCGAGAAGTCCAGAGATTCTAACAGCACCAAGTGACCAATGGTCTTTGGAATGGATCCAGTTAGACGATTTCTCGATAAGTTAAGGGAGTTCAACGAAAAGAGGTTCATAATTTGTGCAGGGATTTCTCCGAATAAGATATTACTCGAAAGGTCGATGCTCACCATTAATCCAACAGTGCTTTGGTATTCAAAATCTCTCCCTTTCCAAGTGACCTCCATGTTCTCTTCAGAACCACCATAAAAATAAGTAGGGTTGGTTTTAGTTTCTGCCATGGCGGTCAAATTGTTAAGACACGGAGGAATGATTCCACAGATTTTATTCTGAGCAAGGTTTAATATTTGGAGATGTGTTAGAAGACAAAGCTGAGAAGGAATGTTTCCCTCAAATAGGTTCGATCGCATGCGGAGAAATACTAGTCCAAGTAAGGATTCCCCCACCCAAGGTGGTATGTTTCCTGATAAGTTATTTTCTCCAATATCAAGAGTCAATAACCACGTGCAGTTTTTCAAGGACGATGGAAGTTCCCCAGATAGATTGTTGTTTTGCAAATGCAGCGACTGTAGCTGATAAAGGTAACTGATCGAGCTTGGAATTTCACCAGAAAAATCATTGAAAGACAAATCAAGAAAGTGTAACTCTTGCCAGTACATCCAACAATCTGAAATTTCTCCAGATAAGAAATTTTTTGATAGATCAAGAATTTGCAACACATTAGGTGAACCTGCTCCACTGCATAAGAAATCAGAAATAGTCCCTGAAATATAATTATTAGAAAGGTTCAATGATGTAATGTTAGGAGAAATTTTTGGTATTGCACCATGAAGATGATTGGAACTGAGATCAATGTGTACCCTAGGAAAATTTGACATTTGGGAGAAATGAGGTAACTTTCCATAGATTTGATTGGAGGATATATCCATGAATTGCATGTGTGAAGAAAAGTTCCGAAACCAGTTTGGGAGCACATCTTTTATTCCAGTGTTTGATATATGAAGCTCGTGTAAACTCTTTTCCATTTTTAGCCACGCAGGGAATTGTGGCCCTAATGGACAAGAGTCCATGTTTAAGATATGTGGCTGAAAAGGTGGTATTCCATCTGCGCTCAAGTTCAAAACCAATGAGGTGAAGGATATGTCTAGGTAACGTAGTCTAGTGAGATTGAATAAATGTGTTTTAGAAATGGTTCCATGCAAAGAGTTCTCAGAAACATCCAGGAAAATTAGCTGTGAAAGTTCTCCGATGCTTTCTGGTAAGGTCCCAAACAACCGATTTCTACCAAGACATAAATAATCCAAGGATGAAAAATTTCCAAGATCTTTAGTCAAACACCCACTAAATGAGTTCCCTGATAAGTCGAAACGCTGTAAGCTACTGGTTACACACCCCGACAAATTTGCTAAAGATCTGGACATGTCTCCACCTAACTTGTTTTCAAGCAAATACAAATTTTGTAGGCTGCAGAGATCACCAAAAGTTCTTGGTATGCCACCTTCAAGTGCATTCCTAGAAAGGTCAAGGAAATTAAGAGAGAGAATTTTACCGAGCCCATCCGGTATGAAGCCATGGAAGTGATTCCCATGTAAATCAAGGTACTCAAGGGAGGTGAGATTTTTAAGAGTGTCACCAATTGGACCTGGTAACATATCACCGGATAGACTCAGATAGACAAGGCGACTAGTGATACCACTAAGCAGCCAAGTAGGTGCCAAAGAGCCGATATGTTCATTGTTTGAGAGATCAAGGATTTTGAGAGAAGTAAAATTGACTTGATAGGTAATGGGTGAAGAAACGGCACCAAGTTTACAGTATGCCAGATGCAACTCCAATAGAGAAGGGAGATGATTAACTGCACGCAACCAATCGAATGTGCCATTTAGGTTTACTCCACTCATATCAAGGTACTTCAATGATGAAAGACGAGAAAGCCAATCAAGGTTTTGAACATACAACTGGGCATCTGTGTTGAAGTCAAGAAACTGCAAGTTGGAAAGATTTCCTAATTGATTAGGAACTGAGCCATAAAAATATGATTGAGAGAGGTTAAGATATTGTAATTCACTGAATGAACCGAAAAACTCAGGGATGGTGATTTCACTAAAATCATTGAAACTCAAATCCAAGTATCTCAAGCTTTGCAAATTAAGCAAAGAATCACTTATCTGACCTCCCAGGCTTTTAGCGCTGTCAACTTCAACATGTGATGATGGATATCCTTCGTAATCATTATCATACCATTCATACTGGTAACGGTTGCGCAAATCAAGCCCGACAACGTGGCCTGTTTTGTTGCTGCACCTGACCCCAGTCCATCGGCAACAATCATCTCGATTCAACCAAGAAGAGAGACGGTTGGAAGGATCCAGGATTCCCTGTTTGAACTTGAGAAGAGCATCCCTCTCCCTCTCTATGCACCTTACTCCTGAAACCTCCATGAAGAGAAGCCCAAATAAAAGGAATAATAGCTGAAAGGATGTACCGGCCATTTTCATTTGAGTAGTTAAACTTGTAATTGATGTAATGAATATACAAAAGGAGGAGGAGGAGAGAAGATTATATAGACAAATGTTTGTTCCTTGAGAGAAGATTCTCTTTGTCTAGAGATTAGTCCTCACAGTAATGAAGATTGACTTATTAGGAAATATATCCTATTGTTAGGAAAATATCTTTCAATATTAAGATGTATACTCACTACAAAAAAAAGCCAAATCAGCTACGGAATTTAGCGACGGTTTTTTAAAACCGTCGCTATTTAAACGGTTTGCGACGGATATTAGCGACGGTTTTAAAAACCCGTCGCTATTTAAATGCTTTGCGACGGCACTAAACCGTCGCTATAATTTCTGCCACTGTTTTGATACAAAAATTTAAAATAACCGTCGCTAACAGTTTTGCGACGGTTTTAAACCGTCGCTAATACGAGAATTAGCGACTGTATTCGGACCGTAGCTAATGTTTAGAAATTTTTTGTTAGCTACGGTCAAAATACCGTAGCTAATGTGATTTTTTTTTTTTTAAATATAACAAAAAACCTTAGCGACGGCACTTTGGCCGTAGCTAAAGTTTAGAAAAAAAATTTTGTTAGCTACGGTCAACAAACCGTCGCTAATGTGAATTTTTTTTAAAAAAAATAACAAAACAAATTAGAACGTGATTTTTTTATTAAAATTTTATAATAGCGACGGCTATATTGCCGTAGCTAATATTTAAAAAAAAAAATTTGCTAGCTACGGTCATAAAACCGTAGCTAAATGTGGATTTTTTTTTAAATTATATAAAGAAAAATCGTTATATATTTAGCAACCGGATAAAACCACCAATATCACATTTCCGTCCAGCTTGGTAAGAAATCTAGTTTTCACCTAAGCGACCTGGGTTCGAATCCCGCCAATGAAATTTTTCTTTTTATTAAAATTTTTATATTAGCGACGGCTATATTGCCGTAGCTAATGTTTAAAAAAAAAAATTTGCTAGCTACGGTCATAAAACCGTAGCTAAATGTGGATTTTTTTTTTAAAATTATATAAAGCAAAATCGCTATATATTTAGCAACCGGATAAAATCACCAATATCACATTTCTGTCTAGCTCGGTAAGAAATTTAGTTTTCACCTAGGCAACCCGGGTTCGAATCCCGCCAATGAAACTTTTTTTTTTTTATTAAAATTTTTTTGTTAGCTACGGTCAAACAACCGTAGCTGAATGTGGTTTTTTATTTTTAAATTAAATAAAGAAAAATCGTTATATATTTAGCAACCGGATAAAACCACCAATATCACATTTCCGTCCAGCTTGGTAAGAAATCTAGTTTTCACCTAAGCGACCCGGGTTCGAATCCCGCCAATGAAATTTTTCTTTTTATTAAAATTTTTATATTAGCGACGGCTATATTGCCGTAGCTAATGTTTAAAAAAAAAATTTGCTAGCTACGGTCATAAAACCGTAGCTAAATGGATTTTTTTTTTAAAATTATATAAAGCAAAATCGCTATATATTTAGCAACCGGATAAAATCACCAATATCACATTTCTGTCTAGCTCGGTAAGAAATTTAGTTTTCACCTAGGCAACCCGGGTTCGAATCCCGCCAATGAAACTTTTTTTTTTATTAAAATTTTTTTGTTAGCTACGGTCAAACAACCGTAGCTGAATGTGGTTTTTTATTTTTAAATTATATAAAGAAAAATCGTTATATATTTAGCAACCGGATAAAACCACCAATATCACATTTCCGTCCAGCTTGGTAAGAAATCTAGTTTTCACCTAAGCGACCCGGGTTCGAATCCCGCCAATGAAATTTTTCTTTTTATTAAAATTTTTATATTAGCGACGGCTATATTGCCGTAGCTAATGTTTAAAAAAAAAATTGTTAGCTATGGTCACAAAACCGTAGCTAAATGTGGATTTTTTTTTAAATTATATAAAGAAAAATCGCTATATAGTTAGCAACCGGATAAAACCACCAATATCACATTTCCGTCCAGCTTGGTAAGAAATCTAGTTTTCACCTAAGCGACCCGGGTTCGAATCCCGCCAATGAAATTTTTCTTTTTATTAAAATTTTTATATTAGCGACGGCTATATTGCCGTAGCTAATGTTTAAAAAAAAAATTTGCTAACTACGGTCATAAGAAGTTAAAAATTTGCTAGATCAAAGAGATTAGATTAAATCAGATCAGATCAGATCAAAGAAGTTAAAAGTAGATCAAAGAAGATCAGATCAAATAAGATCAGATCAGATCAAAGAAAATCAAATAAGATCAAGGAAGATCAAAGAAAATCAAAGAAAATCAAAGAAGTTCAAAGAATATCAGAGAAGATCAGATCAAAGATTATCAAATAAGATCAAAGAAGATCAGATAAGATCAAAGAAGTTCAGATCAGATCAAATCAAAGAAGATCAGATCAAATAAGATCAAAGAAGATCAAAGAAAATCAAAGAAGATCAAATAAGATCAGAGAAGATCAGATCAAAGATTATTAAATAAGATCAGATCAGATCAAAGAAGACCAAAGTAAATCAGATAAAAAAATATAAAAGAAGATCAGATAAAAAATATCAAAGAAGTTCAAAGAATATTAGAGAAGATCAGATCAAAGCAGATCAAATCAGATCAAAGAAGATCAGATCAGATCAAATCAAAGAAGATCAGATCAAATAAGATCAAAGAAAATCAAAGAAAATCAAAGAAGATCAAAGAAGATCAGAGAAGATCAGATTAAAGATTATTAAATAAGATCAGATCAAATCAAATCAAAGAAGATCAGATCAAAGAAGACCAAAGTAAATCAGATAAAAAAATATAAAAGAAGATCAGATAAAAAATATCAAAGAAGTTCAAAGAATATCAAAGAATATCAGAGAAGATCAGATCAAAGCAGATCAAATCAGATCAAAGAAGATCAGATCAGATCAAAGAAGTTAAAAGTAGATCAAATAAGTTAAAAGTAGATCAAAGAGATTAGATTAAATCATATCAGATCAGATCAGATCAGATCAAAGAAGTTAAAAGTAGATCAAAGAATATTAAATCAAAGAAGATCAGATCAGATCAAAGAAAATCAAATAAGATCAGAGAAGATCAAGGAAGATCAAAGAAAATCAAAGAAAATCAAATAAGATCAAAGAAGTTCAAAGAAGATCAAAGAAGTTCAGAGAAGATCAGATCAAAGAATATCAAAGAAGTTCAAAGCAGATCAGATCATATCAGATCAAATCAAAGAAGATAAGATCAAAGAAGATCAAAGAAGACCAAAGTAGATCAGAGAAAAAAATATCAAATGAGATCAGAGAAGTTAAAAGAAGATCAGATAAAAAAAGATCAAAGAAGTTCAAAGGAGATAAGAGAAGATCAGATCAAAGAATATCAAATAAGATCAAAGAAGATCAAAAAAGTTCAGATCAGATAAAAGAATATCAAAAAAGTTCAGATCAAAAAACCACTAAAGAGGTTAGGCCGCGCTAATTGGTTAAAAAAAAAAAAACTAAAGAGGTTAGCGACGGTTTTCTAACCGTAGCTAACATGATTTTAAAAAACAATATATAGTAAACTAGTTAGCGACAGTAATAGAGCCGTAGCTAAGGATTTTTGTAATTTAAAAAAAATATTAAAAGACCTTAGCGACGGCTTACAAACCGTAGCTAATGTGATTTAAAAAAAAAAATAATAAAAAAAGCTTAGCGACGGTTTTCTAACCGTAGCTAACATGATTTTAAAAAAATATATATATAGTAAACTAGTTAGCGACGGTAATAGAGCCGTAGCTAAGGATTTTTGTAATTTTTTAAAAAAATATTAAAAGACCTTAGCGACGGCTTGCAAACCGTAGCTAATGTGATTTAAAAAAAAATAAAAAAAGCTTAGCGACGGTTTTCTAACCGTAGCTAACATGATTTTTAAAAAAAATATATATATAGTAAACTAGTTAGCGACGGTAATAGAGCCGTAGCTAAGGATTTTTGTAATTTAAAAAAAATATATTAAAAGACCTTAGCGACGGCGTGAAAACCGTAGCTAACGTGATTTTTTAAAAACAAAAAAAAATTAAAAAAAGCTTAGCGACGGTTTTGTAACCGTAGCTAACATGATTTAAAAAATATATATATATATATAGTAAACTAGTTAGCGACGGTAATAGAGCCGTAGCTAAGGATTTTTGTAATTTAAAAAAAATATATTAAAAGACTTTAGCGACGGCGTGAAAACCGTAGCTAACGTGATATTTTAAAAACAAAAAAAAATTAAAAAAAGCTTAGCGACGGTTTTGTAACCGTAGCTAACATGATTTTAAAAAATATATATATATAGTAAACTAGTTAGCGACGGTAATAGAGCCGTAGCTAAGGATTTTTGTAATTTTAAAAAAAAAATATTAAAAGACCTTAGCGACGGCGTGAAAACCGTAGCTAACGTGATTTTTTAAAAACAAAAAAAAATTAAAAAAAGTTTAGCGACGGTTTTGTAACCGTGGCTAATCAGTTTTAAAAAAAAAAACTAAAAAGAGGTTAGCGACGGCCCAATTGCCGTCGCTAATTGTTTTTTTTAAAAAAATATCACCGATCCGCGTGAAATCTCATCTCAACCGTTAATAACACCCAAAATTTTAACTCAATCCAACGCACTAAATCAAACCACGTCATCGATCCGCGTGAAACTAACACAACCAATCATCTTCAATTACCTTTCTCTATATAAATTTCAATTTTTTCTACAAACCAACTTAAACAAAAATTTTCTCTCAAAATTTTTTTTTCTCTCATCTTCCAGAGAAGAAACCCACTGAGGAGAAGTCTGCCGCTTCCTCGACACCGATCCCGGCCGCCGCTCTCTCCCCTCCCTTCATTCGCCGCCTCTCTCTCGGAGATCTGAGATCTCTCATCTCGGAGATCTGAGATCTCTGATCTCGGAGATCTTGGATAATCTCAAAGATCTGAGTTCTCGAGATCTGAGATTTCAGATCTCGGAGAGATTCCGATATTTTTTAAAATATATATATATTTTTTTAAAATCTTAGAGATCTCGGAGAAATCGCAGATCTCGGAGAAATCTGATTTTTAAAAATTTCGGAGATATCTCAGATCTCGGAGAGATCGAAAAAATATATATATATATTTAAAAAAAACCATTTAGTAAAAAAAAAAATTAATTTTTTTTAAAAAATCAGTTAGCCACGGCAAAATGCCGTCGCTAAAATAAAAAAAATTCAATTTTTTTTTTAAAAATTAGTTAGCCACGGCTAAAATACCGTCGCTAAGATAAATTTTTTTTTTTTTTTTTTAAAAAAAATCAGTTAGCCACGGCCAAAATGCCGTCGCTAAATTTTTTTTTTAATTTTTTAAAAAAAATCAATTAGCCACGGCCAAAATGCCGTCGCTAAGGTAAAAAAAATTTTGAATTTTTTAAAAAAAATCATTTAGCTACGGCAACAATGCCGTCGCTAAAATAAAAAAATGTTAAATTTTTTTTACAAATATTCAATTAGCGACGGATATTTTACACTTTAGCGACGGGTTTATGCCGTCGCTAATTAGCTACGGCTATTTTGCCGTCGCTGAATCAAATAGTGACGATAAATCTTGCTACGGGATAGCGACGGCTGTGGTACCGTCGCTGATACCTTTTAGCTACGGTTTTAGCTCAATTAGCGACGGATTTTAGCCGTCGCTGATGTCCATTTTTTTGTAGTGACTGAAAGATATTTTCCTAACAATAGGATGTATTTCATAATACCTTGTCTATCTGAGTCTATCCGGTGATATGTTACCAGGTCCAATTCCATAAGTTTTTAATATAACTTCTCTTCTGCACCTTGACTTGTCGAACAATCAGTTTCAAGGTCCAATCAGTTTTAAGGGCTAATGGCATGGTGATAAAAACAGGAGTTGGATGCAAGTTGTTTGAGTGTACATGGGGGAGTGAAAGACACGTTGAGCAGTTTTTTATGGTTGCATGAACCAAATTGCTGGTTTCTTTTATTAGTTTTCCTATTTCCCACCTTTATTATTTTGGTGTTTCATTTGTTGTCAAGTTCCATCACTATTGAGATCTCTGTAAACACAATCTCATATTAAAAATAAGCACATAAATTATTTCTCGTATTTTCCTTTTAAGGAAGCCTATTTGATTCCTAAATGGGGAAGTTTTAAACCCTGATGGATTCAAATTGACCATCCACATAGACCCTTGCTAGGAATAACAACAATTCCTATGCAACCAAAGATCATTGTCAGGGTACTTTCAGTGAAAATTTTGTTATCAAGTATCGCCAAAGTAGTTTCTTTGAATGCATCTACAGTTCATCCCAATAATTTAATCAGAAATACATAATTCGATTGTTCAAAAGCATTAGACAAATCCATATTTTTTCTAACCTTTTTAAATCTTCTTGTTATCATTTTTTAGGCTATAAGATATTATATGCATAGACAATCCTATCTTATTGAGCTCTACAAGTATAAATTAAAATGAAAAAAGAAATCCAGATCAAAGGTTATTTGTTTTGATTTTAAATGTCCAGTCCATCAAGTTACCTAATCTGGGTGAAAGATTTTCCCCAGATGAGTGTTCTTGTGCCCTGTCAACTGATTGATCTTGTAGTTTGCTTTTGTAGGAAGACGACAACAATGCAGATGGTGATGGTGCGTCTCCAAGACCATAGAAAGTTGACGTACAGTTACTATTCATTTTATCAAACACTTCACATTTTGTGGCAATAGTTTCATTGAAAACTGAACCTTTCAATTCAAAGCAACCGTCGCAATACCGTGGCTATTTTAATTAGCAACGAAAAATTATCTCGTAGCTAATTTGCAATGGCTAAAAACCGTCGCTAACTTGAAAAATTCCGTCGCTAAAGCTGTTTAAAATTTTGGCTAAGGCTATCGCAAATTGAAAAATAGCGACGATTTTTGCTGTGGCTATTTAGCGAAGGTTTTTTGCCTTGGCTATTTAGCGATGGTTTTTGCCATCGCTAAATTGCAAATCCAATTGACAAAACAACAACGGTATTTGCCGTGGCTATTTAGCGACGGTTTTTGCCATCGCTAAATTGCAAATTCAATTGACAAAACAACCACGGTATTTGCCTTGGCTATGTAGGGACAGTTTTGTTGCAAATCATATTGACACATGAAAATTACAAATTACAAATTACAAATTACAAATTACAAATGAAAATTCATTTTTTTATAATGAAATTAGCTCTTAATGATTGTCCATTCTGAAAATTAACTGAAACTACGAGAACTAAACTTAATTGATCAAAAACATGACAGGAAACTTAATTGATCAAAATTATAACAAAAATTACACTGAATCTCTAGAATATCATACAAAAATTACAAAGAATCCATACAAAAATTACAAAAAACCAAAAAAAATTATTCGCTCTATAGAATATCTGATATGATCTCCGAGATCTGAGATTTCAGATCTTTGAGAATTCATATCTCTAAGATCTCTGAGATCTCTTGCAATAGGGAAAGGCGGGGAAGGGAGGGGAGAGGGAGGCGGCCGGGATGTCGCTTATAAAAAAATCTTTGTAAGCCTAGCGACGGTTTTTTTGCCGTAGCTAAATGTTTTTGTTTATAATTTTTTAAAAAAATATCAATTAGCGAGGTTTTGGGCCGTCACTAATAAAAAATCTTTGTAAACTTAGCGACGGTTTGTTTGCTGTAGCTAAATGTTTTTTTATATATTTTATTTGTAAAACTTAGCGACGGCTCATTTACCATGGCTAAATATTTTTTGTATATATATATATATTTCAAAAAATTCATTAGCAACAGTATTCTACCGTAGCTAATACTTTTTATTTGTAAAGCTTAGAGACATCACTTGTGTCGTCGCTAAATTTAAAAAAAAATCCATTATACCGTAGCTAATGAATTTTATTTGTAAAGCTTAGCGATGACATTAGTGTCATCGCTAAATGCTTTTTTTTATATATATATTTAAAAAAAATCCATTAGCTACGGTATTCTACCGTAGCTAATGATTTTTATTTGTAAATCTTAGCGACGGTTAAGATACCATCGCTAATACAAGAATTAGCGACAGTTTTAAGCTGTCGCAAAATATTTAGCAATGGATTTTTATAATTATGGGTTGAAACAATATCAAAAGCATTAGCGCCGGTTTTTTGATTCGCTAGTTTCTGTAGCTATTAATGTTTTTTTTTGTAGTGGCTGCACGAGAAGGGGGACTAAATACACCAAGATGTTTTTATTTTATTTTTGGTTTTTTGTTCATTTGAGTTTCAGGCAGGGTTCAATTAGTAAGGGCATGTCAAAATAATAATGTCTATTGTGTCAACCATTTAGAAAAAAATTGAAGACGTTAGAGAGATTAAATGGACTAATGCATGCCCAAACCAAACTGGAGTAATGCTTCCGCCTAAATGATGTGTGCAACCAAACAAATTACTTGATTGAAGTAATTTTCAGTTTGCGGTATTAAAATGCTTTTCTGAATAAGAGTCTTCTTCGACTTAAACCACGTAAATGTTATTGACCTATCACTTTCCTCTTCTACTCAAATTTCTTTGTTTCAAATATTTTTTTAATATATTTCTTGGTTCGCAGTTAGTAGACTAAGTCTTCTGAATGGACAATGGGCCCTATGGTTTTAACAACTTGCACCAACAACCATTTGATTTTAGGTGGTTAGTTTCTTGTTTAATCATTCAGTTTATAATATCTTCGTTTTAAGAACTTGACTTGGTAGACTCGGGGGGGGGGGGGGGGGTCTACGAGGTTTTTCCTTGCAAATTACTCAAAATGCAGTGGACGCTATCACTATACCAAATTGACATTTATATAACAATCAAAAAAATAGTATCACTTTTGAGGGGTGTAACAATCCACCAAATAATTTTACACATTTTCAAAAACAAAGTGATACAATAATATGTATCGCCATGAAGAGTATGGTTCTGAAAGTAATATTATTCATGATAATCTAATTTATTCTATAATTTTTTTTGTAAACTGTTTCATTTTTTTTTGCCTACATTTAATTTTGACTTGAAATAATTTGGTGGACTGTAACAACTCAAAAGTAATGTTATTTTGGGAGTTGTTACAAAAATGTCAATGTAGTGTATGAAATTCTCTACCAACCGATAATGATGTAGTATTGACCGGAAACTAGTGTTGTGCTTCAAAAATGAAGAAGAAGCAATACAATGTTTTAAATGTAGTAATATTTCATCGACAATGAATTTATAAATTACATTAAAAAAAAATCTTACCTAAATGCACTAAATTTAAGGATTTGTATAGTATTGCATCCAAGCATATGCAATGAATGTCAAATGACCTCGTTTGCATTCGAGTAAAGCCTACAATATTCACTCATCTTTCTTGAGTTCTTCATCTCCTTTTTTTCAACTTTGTCTACTAACAAATCCACTCAAGTACCACTCCCTTTCAACATCACTCATCAATAATTCATCCAAATCCCATTACAATAATAAGTCTACAAAAGACTCTCAAGTCAATCTTCATTACCGTGAGGACTAGTCTCTAGACAGAGAAAATCTTCTCTCAAGGAATAAACATTTGTCAATATAATCTTCTCTCCTCCTCGTTTTGTATATTTACTAGTGTAATATCCGTACCGTTGACACTACTACAGAGTACATCGTATTTTCACGGAATTGTCGAATAATCGCAATTGGATTTTTGTTTCATTTAAAAAAAAACACTTCAAATGAATTAACTTTGATAAAAAAAAACACTTAAAATGAATTAGTTTTTTTTATCTCCAAACAATTTTCTACCTTTGTAGCGGTTTTTTTACAGTATAAAAAGCTCTGTCTGTTTGAAAGCTTTCTTAACCCTCCCACTCCTATTCGACCTTTGTTGCTCTTGGAGAATGCTAGGTTGCCTTATGTTAAAGAGTTACGAAGTAGTTTCTCGGATTGTACTTGTATTATGTGCTCTATATTTATGCACAATTTGTATGTTGCTCTTGGAGAATGTTTGCTTTATGTTAAGAGTTAGGAAGTAGTTTCTCGGAATGTACTTGTGTTATATGCTCTATACTTCTGCACCATTTGTATGTTAGATTTGCTTCATTTGTAGGGGTGAGGCTCACCTTTCCCTGCATTTGTATGTTTATTTTAATCCTATTGTTATATCCTGGCCCAGAAATTCTAAATGGCGAGGAAACCAGCGAGTGTGCCTTCCATTTTCTTTGCGCATCCCGAGGGGGATGGAGGGTTGCACCCCCCTCCCTCGCTGGTTTCCTCGCCATTTAGACGGGTTCATCCTGCCCGGAAGTTTCTCTAACTGGTCCTTGTAGAGTTTCATCTTAAAATAGGTCTTGAAGAAATAATATATAGTTTTATATATAATAGGTGACTACATTATGTCTATTGTGCAGATATTGGTAATATGGATATGGGAAAGATATGAGATTTCTCTACAGTAGTAGCTATCTTATATTAGATGGATAGAGTACAGCAGACTTCTCATTGTGAGGCTATTGCTTTTTCTTTATGATTTTGATATCTCGAATATTACAAAAAAATTGTGTGTTCTCGTGGAATGTGGTTTGAAAAAGTTAAATCAATGCTTACTAAGTCTGCGAGAATATAGAATTATGTTTTGGCAAGTAGACTTCTTGTTGAGTTGCTCACAGTTTGTATTTTTTCCATCACCGATTAGTAAAGAAATACCCTAGTTTTGCTTGAGCATGCATTATTGCCTCTGTTGTTTTGGTGAAATTTCTTGTATTGAATGATGAACTTGGGCTATGTTCATTGTCTAAAAAATACTGGAGGTTGAAATATCTGGGACGCAACTCCAATGAACAAGTTCTACTTTTATGAAATTGACATCATATCACCATTGAAATGTTCCTCCTTTCTTTTGTTTTCGTTTTCTTGAAACGTGTTGTTTCGTTGTAGTAAACTTTTTTTTTATGCATTAAATTTAATTTTCAGAGAAGGCTCTTGTTTCCCAATTTCTCCACTTCTAGATCATCTCATTTTCTCTCTCTATTCTTTGTTGTTCTGTTGATATTTGCCCAGCGACTTCAAGCGATTACTATGTTGGTTGTAAATCATTTACTTTCTGTGCTAGTATGAATCACACAACTCTAAGATTTGGTGGAATACCTCTAAGAACATGACACTTACCTGGAGAATGTTATCTCCGTGAAGCCTAATTACTTCAATAGAAAGCATGCGTGAGTAATCAACACAGCCTTAAATGTGGCTAAGTTTTTAGACTTTATTATGACTTGGTACATTACTTTGCACAACTCTCATAATCTCCTCGAGTTCTTTCAACTCCTTCATAAACACTCCAACCTTCATAAACACTCCAAAAATCATCACTATCACAACTACCATTGTCACCACTACCACGACCACCATATCATAACCACCACTACCACTGCCGCCGCCACCTCCACCGCTACTATCACTACCATAGCATAATCACCATCGCAACACTTCCACCACTACCACTACCACTACGATAGTATAATCATCGCCGCCGCCACCTTCACCACTAACACTACCACCGCCACCGCAACCATCATCGCCGCCGCTACCACCACCACCACAATCGGCGGCACAACCAACACCACTTTAACAGCCACTGCCATTGCTGCCACCACCACCATTTTAACAACCACTGCCATTGCCGCCACCACCATCATCATTGTCCACATTCGCAATCACCATCACTACAATCACAACTATCATGACCATGCCACAATTACAACTACTACCATTATCAACACCACCCACAATTATTTGTTTGATTTGCATTGATTTTCTTTAATTAATACCAAGCGTCCGTAAAGTAATGCATTACAAACTAATGCATATGCATCAATTTGTGAAATGCATCATTTTACAGTTTACCAAGCGTAACCTAAGTTGGGAAAAACTTAGATGAAAAGCAAGAAAATTACAATAGGGAAACTAGCACAGAGTCGAAGGAGGAAAGCTTTCCATGACTCATTTGAAGGACTTGACTCAGGTAGACTCGGAATTTAGGGGCTTGTCTAACGAGCGAGGGAGGGGGGTGGAACCCTCCATCCCCCTCGAGATGTGTGCACACGCGCATCTCAAGGAAAATGGAAGATGAGTGAATATTGTATGCTTTACTCGAATGCAAACGAGGTCAGTCCGCAAATTTGACATTCATTGCATCTGCTTGGATGCAATACTATACAAATCCTTAAATGTAGTGCATTTAGGTAAGATTTTTTTTTAATGTAATTTATAAATTCATTGTCGATGAAATATTAATACATTTAAAACATTGTATTGCTTCTTCTTCATTTTCAAAGCACAACACTACCATCTGGGGGAATTCTAATTGGTGAGGAAACGGGCGAGGGAGGAGGGTGGAACTACCACTTTCTTGACTTCTTCATCTCCTTTTTTTCAACTCTGTCTACTAACAAATCCACTCAACTACCACTCCCTTTCAACATCACTCATCAATAATTCATCCAAGTCCCATTACAATAATAAGTCTACCAAAGACTCTCAAGTCATGATAAGTTTAAAACCACATTGTGTTCTTTCTTTCATTCATCAACAATATAAATACTGTAGTTAAAATACAATAGGAAATCACCATACATTAGGAACTCTCTCAAACCAAGGAAACAAATCACTAGCCATCGGAAAGTTTTCTAACCCCATAAAACTTGCATCACAATATGCTAAAATATATTTTCCTAACAATAGAATGTATTTCCTAATACTGAAAGATATTTTCCTAACAATAGGAAATACATCCTAATACTGGAAGATATTTTCCTAATAATAGGATGTATTTCCTAATACCCCCCTCAAGTTGGAGCATGAGGGTTAAGAATGCCCAACTTGCCAAGGAGATAATCGAACTGCGATTTGCCTAAAGCCTTTGTGAAAATGTCTGCCAACTGATCAGTCGTTGGCACATAAGAAAGAGCAATAAAACCATCCGGAATGGCATCACGAACGAAGTGACAATCAACTTCAATATGCTTCGTACGTTCATGGAAGACGGGGTTTTGCGCAATGTATATGGCAGACTGACTATCACAAAAGAGGGGATCGGCCTTGGGATGAAGTACCCCTAAACTCAAGAATAAACCGTTCAACCATTTCAACTCACACGTTATGGCGGTCATAGAGCGATATTCCGCCTCGGCCGAAGAATGAGAAACCGTATGTTGCTTCTTAGTTTTCCAAGCAATAGGAGAATGGCCCAAAAACACCAACCACCCCGTCAGGGACCTCCGAGTAATAGGGCAAGCGGCCCAATCAGAATCACACCAACCTTGCAAAGTCAAGTCACTATCCGAGCGCAGGAGAATACCGTAACCCAGAGTACCTTTCAAATAGCGGACAACGCGCAATGCAGCATCCCAATGCTCCTGTCGTGGTTGCTGCATAAACTGAGATAGCACATGAACCGAGTACGTCAAATCAGGACGTGTGACCGCCAAATAGACCAAACGCCCCACAGACGCCGATAAGACTCAGGATCCGAGAGAAGAGAACCCGTGGCACGCGCCAGTTGATGGTTTTGTATGATCAGAGACATAGCAGGCTTCGAACCCAAGACACCCACCTCCGAAATAATATCAAGTGCATATTTATGTTGACAAAGAAACAACCCTGCAGAGCTGCGGACAACCTCAATACCAAGGAAGTATTTAAGGACCCCGAGGTCCTTCATATGAAAACATGAGCCAAGGTAGCTTTTAAACAGAGCCAAAGCAGCAGAATCATTCCCAGAGAGTATTAAATCATCAACATACACGAGCACATTAATTTGAACCGGCCCCTTCTTATAAGTAAAAAGGGAATAATCAGAATAGGACTGTAAAAAACCATACCCTTTTAAAGCTGACACGAGCTGAGCAAACCAACATCTAGGAGCCTGTTTCAATCCATATAGAGATTTACGCAACCGACACACCAAACCAGGTTCATCAGAGGTAAAGCCAGGAGGGAGTTTCAAATAGACCTCCTCATCTAGATCCCCGTGTAGGAAAGCATTGTGTACATCCATCTGATGCAACTCCCAATTTTTAGAAGCCGCAATTGCAAGGAATGCGCGAACAGTCGTCATTTTTGCCACTGGAGCGAATGTCTCGTCATAATCTATCCCTTCGGTCTGATGATTGCCGAAAACAACCAAACGAGCCTTCAATCTCTCAATACTAGCATCAGATTTGTACTTTATCTTATACAACCATTGACTACCAAGAGCCTTCTTCCCGGAAGGCAACTTTTCCATAGTCCACGTCCCATTGTCTTCCAAGGCCCGCATCTCCGCTTGCATAGCGGCGCGCCACCCTGCATCTTTTACAGCCTCCTTAAAAGATTGTGGCTCTCTTCCAGCTGTAATAGCTGCAATAAAATTTCGGTGTTTCACAGAAAAACTGTCACAACTAACATAATGTGCTATAGGATAAGGTGTACCTGAGGGAGGTGAAGATGTAGAAGCAGGTGAAGCGGAGGATGGACTATTTTTCTTCACCGTAGTGTGTGTAACAAAGTCGCGTAGCTTAACCGAAGAATACTTTTCCCGAAAGCCACGACCTAAATGCTCACTTGGCGGAGCATCTCCCGACACTGCCCCCCCTGAATCATCCGTATGAGAAGGCATAGGCAACACCAGTGGCTGCGGTGCAGGGAGCATGGGTTGCAACGGCTTGGCGGTGGGCTGTGGTGTGGCGGCGGCTGCAGCTGTGTGGTGGCCTGCGGCTGCGGGTCTGGAACACCCTTGGGCGTGTGAGGGCGTACTAGCTGCACCTCCTCATCATTTTCTTAAAAATCCGGAAGATCCACAGCCACCCCGTCATGCAGATCACCATGAATGTCATTGCGAGCAGCAAAATTAGTAGCCTCAACATCAATATATGGGAACACATTCTCATAAAACGTGACATCCCTGGACACAAAAAAATCTTGCTTGTCCAAATCAAACAAATACCAACCCTTCTTGCCAAACGGATATCCCACAAATACACATTTACGACTCCTACTGGCAAACTTATCACCCTTTGCCTTCTAATTATGGGCGAAGCACAGAGAGCCGAAAACACGCAATTCACCAAAGGAAGGCGGATCACCAAACAAGACTTCATATGAAGTTTTATTGCCAAGAATATTAGAAGGTGTCCAATTGATTATATGAGCAGCGGCAAGGGCACATTCCCCCCAAAAATAAAGCGGTAAACCACCCTGAAATCGTAATGCCCGAGCAACATTCAAAATGTGTTTATGTTTCCTTTCTACCCGGCCATTTTGTTGAGGAGTCCCCACACAAGAAGTTTGAAACAGAATTCCATTGACCAAAAAATAATCCTTAAGGCAATTAAATTCAGTACCATTATCACTACGAACAATCTTCAATTTCTGAGAAAACTGTCTATCAATCATAGCTATAAAGGACATAAACATTTTAAAAACCTCTGTTTTATCAACTAACAGATAGATCCACACAACGCGGGAAAATTCATCCATTAATGTCAAAAAATAGCGAGCCCCACAAGACGATGGTGTATCATATGGCCCCCATAAATCACAATGTACTAACTCAAAAATTCGAGTAGATTTATTATCACTTAACTGAAAACTATCCCTAGAATTTTTAGCACGGTGACAAACTTCACATGCTTTATTCAAGTTACCACTAGAATTGCTGAAAAAAGGAAGCAACTTCACCACTTTCTCGGAAGGATGACCCAATCTGCGATGCCAAAGCTCCAAAGAAGTTGAAGGAGTAACTGAAACTGCTTGTACCTTTGTCTCCTCCCGAAAGTAGTATAGTCCATCCCTTCTATCACCCGTTCCAATCACCTCCCTCGTGTGTCGGTCCTGGATAGCACACAAGTCTGAGTTAGTTATGAATTCACAGTTTATATCATCACTCAATTGTGAAGCCGAAATTAAATTACAATTTAATTTTGGAACATAAACATGGTTAAGGATAATTTTGTCAGTAAGTTTGACAAGTCCTTCCTTCAAGGCAACAACACTCTGACCATCCGGAAGGCCAACAGAACAGGGAGTCACATTTCTTAAATCCGACAAATCTCCTGTAACATGATTGGAGCACCCAGTGTCAATAATCCACTTACCGTTCAACCGATGAGGGGAAGAGTGAGGAGTGCCGAAAGCGGCCATGAGAGCCTGCCATTGTTCGGCAGGAAAACCTGGTAGAGGTGCAGCCGACGAAGATCCTGGCGGTGCTATCAGTGCCTGGTCAGACGTGGCCTTGTTGGCCTTGACATGTCTGCGGCCATGTGCAGCAGCAAGTGGTGCAGTCCCCCTTCATCGCACTTTTAGCCCCATACTTCTCAATGAACCAATCTGGAGTGCCGTGCAGCTCAAAGCAGGTGGTGTCGTTATGACCCGTCTTGTGGCAGTGTGAGCAGACCAGGGCAGCCTTCTCGGCTCGAGTAAGGCGTGGTTTGGAACGATTGTCCATACGTACCGCAAAGCCCGCAACTTCAATTGCCTCGTCTTTAATGCGTGTTATCCCCCTAACTATTTCCTCTTGAGCTATTGTTTGGAAAGTTCTATTTAGTGATGGCAGGGGGTCTTGAGACAAGAGAGTAGAGCGCAGGGAGGCATAATATTCGAAAATCAAACCAAGCAGGAATTGATGCAATCGATCTCTCTCACGCCTTTCCGCATGTTGTTTACCTACACCACAAGTACACCTACCACACTTGCAAGAGATTAAGGGTTCGTGTTTATCTAGTTCATCCCACAACATAGTTGGTTTGCTGAAATAAATCGCAATGGGCATAGTTTTGGTCTGCTCACAGCGATTTATGTCAGATTTTAGTTGTTGTATTCTTGGACTATTGACAAGACAAAATCTTTCATGCAAATCATCCCACAATCGTTTTGCATCATCATAGTTTGATATCATAGATTTTACCTCTGAGTCGATCGTGTTCATGAGCCAAGAAACGAGCATGCAGTGAATTGTAATCAAATCATCCTTCGTGCAAGGGGGAACCAGATATTTAATGGAGCCATCAAGAAAACCAAATTTTCTGCGGGAAGTAAGAGCCACACGAATTGCGTGAGACCAATCATCAAAGTTGTCGAGTTTGAGGCGAATCGGAGTGATAAAATCCCCAGGCCTATCTTGCGGCCCTAGAAAGAATGGTGAATTAGCCTCGATCTTTGGAGGCTGTGATGGAGGAGTTTCCCCACCAGCCATAGCAAACAATCAAGATAGAAAAAAGTTTTAGGTAGGCTCTGATACCATGATAAGTTTAAGGCCAAATTGTGTTCTTTCTTTCATTCATCATCAATATAAATATTGTAGTTAAAATACAATAGGAAACCACCATACATTAGGAAACCTCCCAAACCAAGGAAACAAATCACTAGCCATCGAAAAGTTTCCTAACCCCATAAAACTTGCAACACAATATGCTAAAAGATATTTTCCTAACAATAGGATGTATTTCCTAATACAAGGCGACTAGTGATACCACTAAGCAGCCAAGTAGGTGCCAAAGAGCCGATATGTTCATTGTTTGAGAGATCAAGGATTTTGAGAGAAGTAAAATTGACTTGATAGGTAATGGGTGAAGAAACGGAACCAAGTTCACACTCTACCAGATGTAACTCCAATAGAGAAGGGAGATGATTAACTGCACGCAACCAATCAGATGTGCCATTTAGGTTTATTCCACTCATATCAAGGTACTTCAATGATGAAAGACGAGAAAGCCAATTAAGGTTATCAACATACACCGATGTTGACTTGTGAACATCTGTGTTTAAGTCGAGAAACTGCAAGTTGGAAAGATTTCCTAATTGATTAGGAACTAAGCCATAAAAATGTGCATGAGAGAGGTTAAGATATTGTAATTCACTGAATCAACCGAAAAACTCAGGGATGGGGATTCCAGTAAAATAATTACAACTGAAATCCAAGTATCTCAAGCTTTGCAAATTAAGCAGAGAATCACTTATCTGACCTCCCAGGCCTTTAGCCCTGTCAACTTCAACATCATGCAATTCATACTGGTAACTGTTGCGCAAATCAAGCCTAACAACGTGGCCTGTTTTGTTGCTGCACCTCACCCCAGTCCATCGGCAACAATTTCAGACCGACTTGCCAATGGTAGCCTGGTAGGATGGTTAAGGCTTTCGTGGTTTAAACTCTACGTCTTGAGTTTCATACCCACCGGCAGCACGCTTGCCTTTCAAAATAATAATAATAATAATAATAATAATAATAATAATAATAATAATAAAATTTCAAACCAGTTTCACTAGACTGGAACCGGGATAGGCCAAATCTCATACTGTGCCCACCCCTACCTGAAAGCCAGTTTCTTGAGAAGTTAAGAGATTCTAACAATACCAATCCACCAATGGTCATAGGAATGGTTCCAGTTAGACGGTTACTCGATAATTTTAGAGTTTCGAGGAAGAGAAGTTCATAATTTATGATGGGATTTCTCCAAATAAGATTTTACTGGAGAGGCCAATGCTCATCATTAATCTAAGAGTTCTTTTGTATTCGAAATAAATGATTTCTAAAGTGTTTTAACATATATTAAAATATCCAAAAATCACAAACAAAAATATATCGATGATACATCAAATAGTCCTTTGATCTCAGCACACAGACATAAATCATTCATCACGAAGAACAAACATCTCACACTTATCATGGATAAACAAGTCCAGTCACTAAAGTCCAAAGAAACATTTAGCAACGGACTATGACTAAAGTTAATGGTCGAAGAGACCCATAGACGAAAATTCATTAAAACATTGGAGTTGAGTACTCAATGGAATTGGTTCTGACATGTTGTTTGTGAAGTCCAGGTGACTTAAAAAAAAATTTATATTAGACAACTCTGTTGGGATAACACCAGAAAAAGGGTTTTTCAAGAAAAAACACGAAATATTTTGATATAACTTGTCGAAACAACGTACTTTTTTCCGACACTTTAAATTTTGAGACCTCAAAAAAAGCGAAATTTAGAAAATTTTCATAAAATCACAACCCTTGGGTACGGAGTAGAAAATTTTCTAGCTTCGCCCCTGATACCTCCTACTATCAATCAATTGTCCCTTACCTTTTCACCCCTAATTGACTAAAATCCTGGTTCCGCTTGCACATAATACACTGTCACAATTTGTTCTATAACGATTGGTAACATACAATAATTATGTAGGTCATAGTATATATTAAATAACATCATGTAGCACATGATTGATATAGGCAAAATTGTCGACAAATTTTTGTATCCTTATGAGAGAAGATTTGCTGAGTAAGATATTAGCCATGCAAGGGCTTATGGGTATTGCCCCAATTAATTTTATTCACTCATTTCAGGTGATGCAAGGGCTCACATAATTACCAAATATCTGCCAATTTAGTAATAGCCTCCTGAAGAGAACTTGACAGCATTTCTGGTTAATGACAAAGGATAAGTAACTTTTACTGCCTAATATTGGTTCTACTTTGATTGATCTCCATACTTACAGATTCAATTACTGTCAATAACTTTTCTAACTTTTCTAGTAATTTGAGTTTTTGAACAATCACTGCAGATCGAGTAGGGAGAGATCTTATCGATGATCATTGCCTCTCAAAATCTCGTAGGAAATTTCTCAAAAGTGCTATTCCAAATGCATTCATTACCAGTAAGACATTTACAAATAGCAGCTCTAGTTCCCTCACACACTTGTTTCTCTGTTCAGATTCACTATTAGCAACAAGCAAAATCTAGTGTTTTGTAATGGGGATTCAACATATTCAAAAGGTCAATCCATATAAGAAAAAAGCTCCCAAAATAGATTTTGATCTTCTAGAGGTTGACTAATTGGAAATTGAGTTTTGGTGACGCAAACTTCATTTTAAATAAAATAGGGGTCAAAGTATGTTTTGGGCACACTTTTATAGACCTTGAAAAACTACCAAAAAAGTATGTTACTTCAACACACGCTTCATGGTCATTGCCAACAAAATGATCAGAAAGTCCAGTAATCATCATACTCCTGTGTATACAATCTCTGCTTTTACTGAAGCACGGGGAACTTTATCAATGCTTTCAATAGTTCTGCATGTTCGAGTTTTTGCATTTCTGGTTCTTTGAGACCAAGCCAATTATATAATGTTTAATGCAATATGATTTTTATTTATTTAATTATTTTTATATGTTTTTATTGGTGCAATGGTTGAAAGTTTACACTTTTTAGCGAAAAACCCGAGTTCGATACTCTTTCCTCACCTAAATTTTTTTATTTTTTATTTTCAATGCAATTTTATTAATAATTGCAAACATAAAAAAATCGTTTAGTTTAATAAAAACTTATTTTCGGTCTTTGGAGCGTATGATTTTTTTTTTCAATGCAATGTTATTAATAATTGCAAACATAAAACATTGTTTGGTTTAATAAATTTTCGGTCCTCTTGGAGTGTATGATTTTTTTTTATGGCTATTGACAATTAATATTTCTATCATTGTGACATACTCCTGCGTATTTGTTTTCAAAGCAAATTTATACGTAATTAAACACGCATTAAAAATGAAATGTTTGCTCACAAGGTGTATAAAACCTCAAAAAAATTTGAAATTAATATCTAAAATATTAACTATGTAAATCAATGAAAATATATACCATTATCCAACTCATACAAAATTTGAGGCTCACATAAACCATTGTTTTCTATGAAATTGTATTAAGATCTTATTATTTTTCCAAATTTCATATATTTTTAACTTCAACTAGATACTTATTCTAATTATTTTGTGGTTTTATTTATATATTCTAGTTAATAGGCTCATTTGCCCTTGCTAATATTATCGATATTGTGATCTTATTTTGGCTTAAAATTGGACTACACTGGATTCAATATGGTATATGCAATGTATTTTTATTAGTTATTAGCTCAGGTTTGAAAAAAAAAAATTGCTTCGCCCTTGATAACTACTATTATCAACTAATAATTATGAAAATTTCTAGAGAGTCAAGCCCCTAGCACCAGGGGAGGTTCTCCATTAATAGAGGATTCTCCAAATCAAACTCCATGGAGTCGTGTTCTTCAAGGCCTGTTAATGGAGGATTTTTTTCAAGAATTGATCAAGATCTAGATCATCTCAAGATCTTCTCAAGAACCCAAGATCTTCTAGATCCCCTTTCTTTCTCCTAAAAATGTGCCAGAGATCCTCCCTTGGCACTCCTGGCTCTCTAGACACGCTCAATAATTATTTGTCATTTCACCCCCATTAACTAAAATCCTGGGTCTGCCATTGCTTGAGACATGGGTGACTTAGCAAGTACATACTTAACAAAATTTAGCTCAGACTAATATGTTACATATTACTCTCCATCTGGGTTTGTGATCCCTATGGGTACTTGATATAGTTTTTTTCATCTGAGGAAGCATATCGATACAAGCGCGCCTAAGGAAATGTGTCATAAAAAAATGTGGAAAATTGTTAGGATCGTCACATATTCTTCTAGTGCATAGTAGGAAAAATTTTCAACTTACCCAAATATTAAGTTGTTGTAAATTGGGGAAATTGTTGAGCAAGCACATAATCACATAAATACTATTTAGGAAATTCAAAATTTACTGTCAAGCAAAGTTTTCGCAAACAATTAAATGTAGAAGAAAGTTTATCTGGAATGATCCTCGCTCCAAACAATTAATTTTTTTTGAGGTTTTATAAACTTGTGAGCAAACATTTTATTTTTTAATGCGTGTTTAATTACGTATAGAGTATGTCACAATGGCAGAAATAGTAATTGTCAATAGCCATAAAAAATCATACACTCTAAGAGGACCGAAAATTTATTAAACCAAACAATTTTTTATGTTTGCAATTATTAATAAAATTGCATTGAAAAAAAAATCATACGCTCCAAGAGGACCGAAAATAAGTTTTTATTAAACTAAACGATTTTTTTATGTTTGCAATTATTAATAAAATTGCATTGAAAAAAAAATTAGGTGAGTAAAGAGTATCGAACTCGGGTCTTTCGCTAAAAATTGTAAACTTCTAACCATTGCACCAATAAAAACATATAATAAGATAGTTGAATACATAATAATCATATTGCATTAAACATTATATAATTGGTTTTTTTGTAATGCTAAATATTATTAAAACTATTTTGAAAATTGAGGAGGGCAGCTGCCCCCTTGCCCCTTAGTAGATCCCCCTATCATGTCCTTTGTTACTTTTCAGGATTTATTAACTTGAGATAACTGCAAAAAGAAGAAAACATAAACTGTATCACTCCTTAGTGACACTGTATCACTCATGAAAAAAATTTCTATGTATAGTTCTGAAATTGTTAATGCCATTCCTCACAAGCTTCTCCTAAGGCTCCACTTAGTGAGTTGCAAAGCAACAGATTGATAAAGTGGGTGTTCAATATAAACTACAATGCTTGATTTTTTATTTTACTCCAAATGACATTTTTGATGTGTTTGCCAAAGGAGCGTCATATTTATAATGTGCTTGCCAAACATGTTTGTATTTTCTCTAAAAGGCGTGCTACGTGTTGCTGCTGCTGTTGTTTTTTTTTTGTTTTTTCCTTTCTAGCTTTTCAACTATCAAAAGCATCATCTTGGTGAAATGGTGAAGTTTGTGGACAGTTCTTAATTAGGACTTCATCATATGTAGAAGTTTCTAGATGTTTTTTCAAACATTCTTTTCTAAAACCTCGGACTTAGAAAACAAAAGACTTTGATGACCAAACCCGCCATATCGTTTTTCCAATAATTTGCACAAGAAATAGTATCATATGCATGTGATATGAAACTATAATATTAATTATTCAACAAAATACACATATATAGGTAACATATATTGTTAAGGTATTGGACATATTCGGGACCATGATTATTAAAACATTCTCGTGGAAATTACGCTATTTCAAAATATGAAACTAAAATTTGGAACAAAATGAAGTATCTCACTATTATTAAAGTATTACACATACAATCTATCGACTATCATCCTCTGATAGAAGAGTTCAACCAACCGCTAAGGCTTTATGATAATGGAAACACACTGAGGAAAAATAAGAAAATATATATACATACATAGAACAAGGAATCCATTAGAGAAAATGCACTTGTTGTGGTTGCCCCCCTGAGTAAAAATAGGAAAACATACATAGTGAGTTAATCTCCAAAGCTTATGTGAGAAAGTAAGTATTGTTAATGCATGCTTGTTGGGGTTGCACGAACAATTTCCATACAAAGATGGGATTGTTCGGCAAGCCATCCATGAAGTGCATAATCTAAGTTTGTGTGTAATAGAGGGAGAGTACCTTGTGCAATATTCACTCGTGAACCAGCAAGATCCCAAGCTTCCTCTTCAGTTTTGTCATGTTCACAACTATAACCATGAGGACACAATCATAAGCTTCTTCGACAAACTTGAAATAGGCATGCCACCAAGAACGACTGAAGAGTAAAGCACCGAAAGCAACACAGACCCCTGTGATGTACCCCGCAGCTATGGCAATGTATAATCCTGGAACCTTCTCATCATCTTCATGTGCTCTATGAGGTTCAGGCTTGTTAGACGTTCCATTTACTGTGCAGTTGACTAAAAGCGGAGGACCACACAGTTTAAGATTTCCCATAAACGCAGATTCATTAAAACTTTGGAGTTGAGTACTCAAAGGAATTGGCCCTGACAAGTTGTTGTTTGAGAGGTCCAGGTGACTTAAAAAACTTATATTGGACAACTCTATTGGAATAACGCCTGAAAGACAGTTTCTCGAGAAGTCCAGAGATTCTAACAGTACCAAGTGACCAATGGTCTTAGGAATGGTTCCAGTTAGACGATTTCTCGATAAGTTAAGGGAGTTCAACGAAAAGAGGTTCATAATTTGTGCAGGGATTTCTCCGAATAAGATATTACTCGAAAGGTCGATGCTCACCATTAATCCAACAGTGCTTTGGTAATCAAAATCTCTCCCTTTCCAAGTGACCTCCATGTTCTCTTTAGAACCATCATAATTATAACTAGGGTTGGTTTTAGTTTCTGCCATGGCACTCAAATTGTTAAGACACGGAGGAATGATTCCACATATTTTATTCTGAGCAAGGTCCAATATTTGGAGATGTGTTAGAAGACAAAGCTGAGAAGGAATGTTTCCCTCAAATAGGTTCGATCGCATGCGGAGAAATTTCAGTCTAAGTAAGGATTCCCCTACCCATGGTGGTATGTTTCCTGATAAGTTATTCTCTCCAATATCAAGAGTCATTAAGCTCGTGCAGTTTTTCAATGACGAAGGCAGTTTCCCAGACAAATTGTTGTTTTGCAAATGCAGCGACCATAGGTTATTCAGGTAACTGACCGAGCTAGGGATTTCACCGAAAAAATCATTGTAAGACAAATCAAGAAATTGTAACTCTTGCCAGTACATCAAACAATCTGAAATTTCTCCAGATAAGAAATTTTTTGATAGATCAAGACTTTGCAACATATTAGGTGAACCTGCTCCGCTGCATAAGAAATCAGAAATAGTCCCAGAAATTGAATTATTATAAAGGCTCAATGATGTAATGTTTGGAGAAATTTTTGGTATTGCACCTTGAAACTGATTGTTCGATAAGTCAATTTGCAGAAGAGAAGTTATATTAAAAATTTCTGGAATTGGACCTTGAAAGTGATTGAACGATAAGTCAAGGAATTTAAGAGATAGAATTTTACCGAGCCTATCCGGTATGAAGCCATGGAATTGATTCCCACCTAAATCAAGGTACTCAAGGGAGGTGAGATTTCCCACAGTGTCACCAATTGGACCTTGAAACTGATTGTTCAATAAGTCAAGGTGCAGAAGAGAAGTCATATTAAAAATATCTGGAATTGGACCTTGAAAGTGATTGTATTTTAAGTCAAGGTGCAGAAGAGAAGTTATATTAAAACTTCTGGAATTGGACCTGGTAACATATTATAGGATAGACTCAGATAGACAAGGCGACTAGTGATACCACTAAGCAGCCAAGTAGGTGCCAAAGAGCCGATATGTTCATTGTATGAGAGATCAAGGATTTTGAGAGAAGTAAAATTGACTTGATAGGTAATGGGTGAAGAAACGACACCAAGTTTACAGTCTGCCAGATGTAACTCCAATAGAGAAGAGAGATGATTAAGTACATGCAACCAATCAAATGTGCCATTCATGTTTATTCCACTCATATCAAGGTACTTCAGTGATGAAAGACGAGAAAGCCAATCAAGGTTTTGAACATACAACTGGGGAATGTAATCATAATTTAAGTCAAGAAACTGCAAGTTGGAAAGATTTCCTAATTGATTAGGAACTGAGCCATAAAAATATGATTGAGAGAGGTTAAGATATTGTAATTCACTGAATGAACCGAAAAACTCAGGGATGGGGATTCCAGTAAAATCATTGGAACTCAAATCCAAGTATCTCAAGCTTTGCAAATTAAGCAGAGAATCACTTATCTGACCTCCCAGGCTTTTATTGAAGTCAACTTCGAATTCAGCACCATAAGCATCATAATCAAAATATTCATACTCATAACCATCATAATCAAACCATTCATACTGGTAACGGTTGCGCAAATCAAGCCCGACAACGTGGCCTGTTTTGTTGCTGCACATGACCCCAGTCCATCGGCAACAATCATCTCGATTCAACCAAGAAGAGAGACGGTTGGAAGGATCCAGGATGCCCTGTTTGAACTTGAGAAGAGCATCCCTCTCCCTCTCTATGCACCTTGCTCCTGAAACCTCACCGCCAACCTCCATGAAGAGAAGCCCAAATAAAGGGAATAATAGCTGAAAGGATGTATCAGCCATTTTCATTTCAGTAGTTAAACTTGTAATTGATCTAATGAATATACAAAACGAAGAGGAGGAGGAGAGAAGATTATATAGACAAATGTTTGTTCCATATTGTGTTGTACGTTGATAAATTATTGATGAGTGGAGTTGAAAGGGAGGGTAGTTGAGTGGATTTCTTTTGTTAGTATACAAACGTTAAAAAAAGGAGATGAACAAGTCAAGAAAGACTTACACTTACAATCATAACTCAGCTACTGTGCATAGGATTGGAATTGGACGTGTCTCAACAAGACTTGGAAATATAGTAATCAACTTTGTATTATTACACCTAAAATCAAATGATTGTTGGTGCAAATGTCAAGACCATAGGACCCATTGTCCTTTCAGAAGACTTATCTCCAGTCTATTTAATGCGAACCAAGAAATTGAATGAAAAGATATAAAAAAACATTTGAAACAAAGAAATTTGGGCAGAAGATGAAAGTGAGAGTGGAACAACATTTTCAGTCATTTAATTCAAAGAAGACTCTCATTCATAAAATCATTTTAATACTGCATAGATCGAAGATTCAATCAACTAATCTGTTTGGTTGCACACATCATTTAGGTGGAAGCATTACTCTAGTTTTGCTTGGGCATGCATTAGTCCATTTAGGGGGGTGTATTGTATTTGGATTTTGTGGGCAATTTAATAAATTTCATGGATTCTGAAAATCCAAGTGTATTCAATTTGGATTTTAAAAAGTCCAAAAAAGTCTAGGGGTATTCAATCAGAATTTTAAAAAGTCTTTCTGAAATCCACAAAGTCTAGGGGTATTCAATATGGATTTCAGAAAGTCCACAAAAGTTTTAGGGTATTCAAAATATCATTCATATTTATGGATTTGGAAAATCATGGATTCTCATGGACTTTGTAGTGTTAGGTATAAATAACAAAGTTCAATAGTTTGCCAGCCTCCATATCAAAGATTTCAACGTGAAAAAAAGTCTCCCAAAGTTCTTCCTTGTGCTAGCCGCGAAGAGGTTGGTTCCCATCCTCTTGTTTTCTCGATTCTTTTTCTATCTTTGCATAAACACAAGAGAGAGAGAGATGACGATGACTGACCTGCCTTTACGTTTTCACAACACACAACACTCCACCAAAAGCTCTTTCTTTTATCACATCTTCTTCTTCTTCTCTGTAAATGAACGATTTTCATGGCTTTCTTACAATCTCCATCATCTATCGTTGAACCCATGTTACCCCTTGTGTTCCTTTCCTGTTCCCTCTTATCGATGTGTTTTTTCTTTGTGTTACTGTACTAGAGATTCAGGAGAGTCAAGGGAGACGAAGATGAATCAACCCATAACCCATTTTCAATCTGCAGATGTTCCCTTTCATCTACAATAAACAAAATCCATCAAAGCAATAAGGCCCACCAGCTGTTTGTAGAATTTTTTACTCTCTAATGTCTAATATATTTGGTTTGTCAGAGGATATGTCATTACCAACTTCTTTTTTATCTTGCAAATAATTAGAAATTTGGAAGTCGTTCATACAAAGTCCGTGAATTTTCATAAATCTCTAGAAAGTCTGTAGCAAAAGTCTATGGATTTAAGAAATCAACAGAAGTCGTGTATTGTATATGGATTCTTATGGAATTGATAAATAATTTGAAAAGTCCACGGACTCTTTAAATTGTCCACGGACTTCTGTTGATTTCTTAAATCCATAGACTTTTGCTACAGACTTTCTAGAGATTTATGAAAATCCACGGACTTTGTATGAACGACTTTTACAGATTTATAATTATTTGCAAGATAAAAAAGAAGTTGGTAAATAGTGATGAAACAAAAAAAACGTCTGCATATAATTAACAAAAGTGAGAGATACATGTACTAAAAAAACTAGAAAAAGAAAAGGTCTTAATTATCATCTTTAAAATAAGAAGTAAACGTCCATAAAATTGTATTATGGTCATTATTCTCCTTCATGATCAAAATGATCATGGTCACTTTCTTCATTATCATTGTTAGCCTAGACGGTCGCCTTGACTACATTGTGAGTGATTAACTTTACAAGCGTGAAATCTAAATTGTTCATTTCACTGCACAAAAGAAAAGGAAATTGTATAAATAGTGGTGAATTTTGAAAGCCGTTGTCTAGAACATGGGACTCACATTTATTTTTTTGGGTCAGCAAAACAAAAGGTGTTGTATTATATTCAAATGGACAAAAACCAAAATGTGTACATAAGAGTTCAACTATTTGGTACTTTGAAGATATCCCTCCAAGCAAACATACATGAAGAAAAAGGTGTCCCTAAAGACACCCAAAGAGTGACCCCAAACCCACAAGGTGATCTTGTTTTCCATCCAAATGCTATGTACATCTTTGGATCTTCCCTTGAAGATTCTATTGTTTTTTTTCTTTCGATAAAACCCACGCAAAGGAATGGAGCAGCCTAGTTCACACCCATCTCCCTATGGGAGAGAAGTTGAAAATGCCCTAAATTGGTCGATGACCACACTTCTGTCATCTGCTTTAAAGAATTAGGCACAGGGGCTTGAAGTCTGAATTCACTGAAGCATTCTTAGTTTGAATTCACTGAAGCATTCTTTCCAAATCAATTGAATGAATGAGCAAGAGAGTAACAGTTGATCAATCCTCATGGAGGAACTTAAGGCTCACATTTATGGTTTACTAACTACATTGCATCATGCAATTAAATAGCATATATGATGGAACAAATATCTTTCTTGTTACACTGCTATTGTACTATCAAACATTGCCTAGGTTCTCTTACATACCCAAAATTTCAAATTTGGTTCTATGATGTTGTCATTGTATGCTACTACCTCGTGCTCATAGAGGATGAACTTCTATGGACTTTTGGGAAGTCAAATAACTTTGTTTCATTGATGCAGAACGTTCCATACATGTTTGTTCCTTCAAAGCAAGCCCTAGGGAGAGCATGAGGAGTCACAAGACCTGTCATTGCTGCTTCTGTGACCAGCAACGAGGGAAGTCAGTTGAAGAAAGCAACAAAGCAAATCAAGAAAATAAAACCTGTCCAGAGCTTCATTATGCAAAGATAGAAAAAAATCGAGAAAATAAGAGGATGGGAACCAACTTCTTCGCGGCTGGCACAAGGAAGAACTTTGGGAGATTTTTTTTCACCTTGAAATCTTTTATATGGAGGCTGGCAAACTATTGAACTTTGTTATTTATACCTAACACTACAAAGTCCATGAGAATCCATGATTTTTCAAATCCATAAATATTAATGATATTTTGAATACCCTAAAACTTTTGTTGACTTTCTGAAATCCATATTGAATACCCCTAGACTTTGTGGATTTCATAAAGACTTTTTAAAATCCTGATTGAATACCCCTAGACTTTTGTGGACTTTTTAAAATCCAAATTGAATACACTTGGATTTTGAGAATTCATGGAATTTATTAAATTGCCTACAAAATTCAGATACAATACACCCCCCTTAATCTCTCTAACGTCTTCAAATTTTTTTTCTAACTGGTTGAGACAATAGACATTATTATTTTTACATGCCCTTACTAATTGAACACTGCCTGAAACTCAAATGAACAAAAAACCAAAAACCAAAAACCAAAAAAAAATTGGTGTATTTAGTCCCCCCTTGCGTGCAGCCGTGGGTTTCTGGATGGTGATAGTCAACTGGCGTAGATTTGCATATTAGCCATGAGGACCACATGTCATGGTCCCATTGGCAATGATCCGAGGGGCAAAAGTTATCTCAATAGAGCTCCTCCAAACCATGTTTTTGGCATGGATACCTCCAGCGTAGTCATGCAAACAACTCTAACCTAATCTCCTTGGGTATCAATTACACGAGTTTAAGGTCCTACGTGTTTGAGTTGCATTTTAAAATGGATGATAAAATAGCTAATGAATATTGTGAGGACTTGATGAGTGGCTTAAGGTAGTTTTGAAGTTGAATAGGTCATGGAAAGCTTTCCTCCTTTGACTGTGTGCTGGTTTCCTTTTGTAATTTTCTTGCCTTCCATCTAAGTTTTTCATAACTTACTTTGAATAATTTATTTTACAATGATAACCGTCTCCAAATCAATCCCTGACGAGGTGTTGGTGCAGGATGTCTTGAACAGCAGGTGCAAACCAACATCAAGGCAGAGGCGATAACATGTGTAGAGGCGTATAGATTTCCACAATAGGGGGGCTATGAAGACTGAAAAAATTTCGGCTTAGAAAGGGCGATTTGGGGCGATTTCAGGGGCATTTCGGTCTTTGGCCGAAATCTTTTCTCCACCGTCCATTATCTGTGGGACTGCATCCTAGCCATCGCCTGGTGGCGGCTAGGGCATCCACGGAGACAACCCTAGGCGGCTCAGCCACCTTTTGCCGGCATAGCACCTGCTTTTCGGGTCGCGTCAAGCCGTTTCTGGCCGATACGGGCCATTACAGGCCGTTTTGGGACGATTCTGGTAGTCACTAGGCAGAAGACTCGCTCTCTACTCGCATTAGGCTGAGGTATAGATCGGGTTCGGTTGCAGTGACTCTTCTCCAGCCGCCGAACAGGCTTTGGTGCACTGCTACGGTTCGTAACACTCTGTTACGACTTTGTTGAGACAGGCTTTGGTACGTAACACTCTGTTACGACTTTGTTGAGACAGGCTTTGGTGCATTGCTATGGTTTGTAACACTCTGTTACGACTTTGTTGATCCTGTCTTCGAATAATTAACACTGGCATCGATTTGGATGTGATGTTGGCGCATTCTGCCGCCATTCCTTCCCAAATGCTGGGGAGATCCGGCAATGGGGGACCTGTGGAAGAAGCGGTCAAGCCCTCCTTTGCACAAATATTGGGCAAAATTTTGGTTAATGACATTGTGGAGACTCCGGTTGAAGGCACTAAGTTTCGTAAAGAGGGAGCTCTAGCTATTGGCATTACGGCAACGGATGAAGTTCGTGGAGAGGAGTTTATGGAAAAACATGTGATCGTCTTAAAATTCTCTAGCTACCACCCCACTTTGGAAGACATTCGAGATTCGATTCACAGAACTTGGGGAGTTTTGGGCGATTTCTCGCTTGGATTACTCAATCAACGACATGTGTTAGTTCGTCTTCAATCAGCGGAGGAAGCCAAAAAAGTGTTGTCCCGGGATTCATTTCTGATTCGTGGTGTTCGCTTTAAAGCTTTCCGTTGGCATGATGGATTCAGCTTGAAGGAGGATCCAATCTCAATACCACTATGGGTAGAGTTGCCTAACTTACCTTTACATTTTTTCATCCCCCTATTTTAAAAGCAATTGTCAATTCTTTTGGTGATTATTTGAGAATGGATGACCATACTAGATGTTTATCGCGTCCGGGTTTTGCCCGAGTGTGTGTGGAGATGACCTTGGCGGATAAATTACCAAACAGAGTTTGGATTGATAGGTCCAATAATAGAGGTTTTTGGCAGAAGATAGAATATCCAGGTTTCAAATATTGTGATTATTGCTCTTTGATAGGGCATCAGGAAAGTGTTTGTCGAAAGAAGCTCGGAACTAAGGGTGGTGACAGCAATTCAGAAGTAGGTAAGATCGAGAAGGTGTCCAAATCTAAGACAGATATTAACACTACCAAGCAGCATTATGTTCCAGTGATCAGATCACAAAAAATTGTAAACTCGGAAGTGGGTGTGAGTGGAACAAAAAATGACAAAGGAGAGGAGATTCCAGAGAGCGTCGTGGAAAGAACGCAAGTGAATATGGATCCGGTAAAGATGGTTTTATCCAACACTTTTGAGGCCTTAATGGAAAATATTGAGGAAGAGGAGGGCACTCCATTGGAAATACATTCAGTTGGGGTCAAGCCAGAATCTACGGCGGAGGGTCTGCTAGAGGCGGGGTATACAAATTCAGAGATTGAAAATGTTCTTGGCCACCCACATAAGCCGACTTCACCCAACGATGTAGTCAATCCGGACTCACAGAGCAACATTTCGATCCAAATTGAGGCGTCGCCCAATGTGACGACCAGTTTAGCTGCTGATTTTCAGGCTGGACAGTTGGGATCTGGGATGCAACAGATGGCTTGCTCCCTGGAAGAACAGCCCGGGCACTTGTTGGCCAAGCCTGGTTCGTCTTTGCTCGAATCAGAGGTTACTTTGTCCCAGCCAGGTTCGCTTGTACTCGCCTCAGAGGGTACTCTGTTTCAGCTGGAACAGAGTGTTTTGTTTCAGTCGTTACATCGCAACAATTCTGGGGATTACATAACGCTGCCAGGATTCTGTTCCGTGCCTGCAGAGGTGGCTCCATCGCCTGCAGAGGTGGCTTCTGAGCCTGTAGGGGTGGTTCCAGTGCCTGTCGCAGAGTCTGCCACAACCTCTGTCGCAGCTTCAGCAGCGGTGACTTCAGTAGGGGTGGTTCAAACAGTGGGTGCTCCGGCAGTGGCGGGGGTTCCAGTGTCTCTAGTTCTCAATACTCTTGTTCTTCGTTCGGGTTCTCATAAAAAGCCGTCATCGACTGCTGATTTACATTTCGAAAGGGTGGATTTACAGGAAACAAGTGCTGATATCCAGGACGTAGTTGCTGAAACAGAGCAGCAGCCAGTCCCAGAGTTGTTATCGGAGTTTCATATGATGCGACCACCAACAGAAGTCCTTGGGAGATTAGAACAAGGGCACAAACAGGAGGCAAGGGTTTTGACATCAGACATGCGAAAATTGTTGAAGGCGGGTCAATCTTTGCGGAAAAAGAAGAAAAAAATGAATGTTAATACACTTGAAAGTGCCACAGACAGTGATGAGGCGGAGTCGGATTCGGATATTGGGCTGGGCAATCAAGCTATCAAGGACTTAGAATTGGGGGCTAATTCAGATGCAGAGCGGAAGAAAAACGTTAAATCTGTGGTTCCTCCGGGCACCCGTCGTAAGACTAAGAAGGGTTCGACTTCCTCTCGCGTTTAAGATGATTGAACACTTTATGTTTTGGAACGCCCGTGGCGTTGGTAATAGGGCAACGAGAAGGCGATTACAAAAGATGGTTGTGGAACACAATGTCAGAATTCTAATGATTGCGGAGCCTATGATTGATGCTAGCAGATATATGGAGATTGGCAACAAAATAAAACTTGGCGGTTTTGCTTCTAATGACAGTGTTGGTGGCAAGATTTGGATTATGTGGGATACGTCTCTTGTTTTCTCGGTGGTGGACATGTCAGACCAGATAATTCACTGCCAGGTAACGGATACTTCTTCAAGAGTTTTTTTCATTTCTTTTGTTTATGCTAAATGCTCTATAGATGATAGAAATGAATTATGGGACAATATGGTTGATTTTGCGGCTCATCATGATTCGCCTTGGATGGTTGGTGGGGATTTCAATACTTATCTACATTCGGGGGAAAAAATAGGGGGAGTTGCACCATCCTTGGCAAGCATGGCTCAATTCTCTGATTGTACTGAAACATGTGGCTTAATTGATTGTGGTTATTCGGGTCCTCGTCTCACCTGGTGCAATAATAGGCGAGGAAGCGATCACATATGGGCTAGACTTGACCGGATTTTTGTAAATTCGGCTTGGTTGACAGGGTTGACTAATCCTAAAGTTGTACACCTCAGTCGCACATTTTCTGATCATTCTCCTCTTCTGGCATCCATGCCATCTCAATCAAGGATTGGTTATACACCTTTTAGATTCCTCGACATGTGGACTACACATCCGGAGTTTCTTGATCTGGTTAAGGAAATCTGGTTGTCTGATATGGCTATCATCAGGCCTATTGATCGAGTGGATGCAAAACTTAAATTGAATCGTCGAGCTCTTATACAATGGAACCGGATGGTATTTGGGAATGTTTTCAGCAGGTTAAACGCTCTGGGGGACGAAATGCAACAATGGAAAACTATTTTATTAGCCGGTTTTGCTAATGGGAATAATACTGGTCTACATGTTGACGCCAACTGGGACACTAATGTTTGCTGCAAATTTAAATCGTTGTCAAGCTGAGTATAGATTAGTTCTCAAACAGGAGGAGCTTTATTGGATTCAAAAATCAGGTGAAAAAGATTTTAAGGAGGGAGAAGCCTGCACCAAGTATTTTTTTGCTTCCACCAAATCTAAACAAAAAAAACGGGCTATAAACCAGATTATTTTACCTTGCGGTCGGACCATTTCGGATCCTGGTGAGATCCTCAATAATGCCACGGAATTCTTTGCCAACTTGTTGTCTTCCCAAGGTTCAGGTACGGTAGATGCGGATTTGTTGAATTGTATTCCGAATCTGGTGAGCTCCAGCCATTGTGACATCTTGGTTAAACGTCCTTCGCTGGAGGAAGTGAAACAGGCTGTTTTTGCCATTCCCAAAAATAGTGCTCCGGGTCCTGATGGTTTTAGTGTTGGTTTTTTTCAGACCTGCTGGGAGATTCTGAGTAAGGACATTTGGGAGGCTGCTATTCAATTCTTTGAAGGAGAGGCGATGTCGGCTTCTTTATCAGCAAATTTCTTGGCTTTAATTCTTAAAACTGAGAATCCAACCTCCTTTTCTGAATTTCGCCCAATCAGTTTATGCAATGTGATCTATAAAGTTTTCAGTAAAATCCTTTGTACTAGATTGGCAGATATCTTACCTATTCTTATCTCTCCGGAGCAGGGGGCTTTTGTTAAAGGGAGATTTATTGGTGAGAATATTGGCCTTGCACAGGAATTGATTAGGGATATTAATCGAAAGGTCTTCGGCGGTAATGTAGTTTTGAAAATCGACATGGAGAAAGCCTATGACAGAATGGAATGGAACTTCTTGTTGGCGGTGCTCAGCAAATTTGGTTTTAATGGTAGATTTTGCCATATCATCTCCAACTGTATTGCTTCTTGTGGTTTTTCAGTATTGCTTCAAGGAGCATACAAAGGGTTTTTTTCGATCTTCCAGGGGTTTAAGGCAAGGCGATCCTCTGTCTCCATTCTTATTTATTATTGCCTCTGAAGTGCTGAGTAGGGGTCTTAAAGTGGCTTTTGATAGTGGTAAAATTGGATATTTTTATACTCCTAGGGCATGCAGTCCGATCTCACACCTTCTTTATGCGGATGATACTCTCATTTTCTTAAATGGCAGAAAGTCTTCTATTCTTGGATGCATGGCGTTTTTGACCCGTTATTGTCAGTCTTCGGGACAGAAAATTAATGCAAGCAAGAGCTCTTTTACTCTGGATGATAAGGCGGCTGCAGAGAAAATAGTAGGTTTCAAAACCTATACAGGATTCCAGTTTAGATCTGGTCCTTTGAAATATTTGGGAGGGCCAATTTTTCAAGGGCGAGTTAAAATTTCATATTTTGAAGATTTGATTGCAAAAATTCTATCGCGGATCCAGGGATGGAAGGCGAAATTGTTATCCCTGGGAGGTCGTTTAATTCTGATTAAACATGTTTTGAGCTCTATTCCAATTTTTATTCTCAGTACCATGTGTATTCCTATGAAAGTTTTATCTCGGATTAATAGTTTGTTGGCAGATTTCTTCTGGGGGGGATTGTGAAGGAAGACTTAAGAAAAAATGGGTATCATGGTCTAATATTTGTTTTCCACAGAATGAAGGAGGTTTGGGAGTGAGAGATTTGTTGGTGGTGATGAGGGCTTTTCGCCTCAAGGCATTGTGGAGATTACTTACTTCAGATTCTCTTTGGGCTACTTTCATGAGAAGCAAATACTGGATGAATGGGGTGGCCTTGAATGGGCAATTGGTGAAAACTGGGTCTTCTCCTTTTTTCAAAGAAATCATGCTTGGTAAATTCCTTATTTTGAGTAATTCTCTTTGGCGCATTGGTCAGGGAAATATCAGTTTTTTTGAGGAAAATTGGAATTCGGTTCTATCCTTCAGAAGATCGACAGATTTGGTTGATCTAGGTGTATGGCCTTCGGTAAATGACGTGATTTCTTCCAATTTTGAATTGGTTATCCCGGAGATCAGACATATAGCAGGGAGAAGTTTTGCTGATAGATTATATGGTGAGGAAGATGGAAAAGATGAATGTATATGGGTACCGAACCAAAATGGGATTTTTTCCCTTCAGTCGGCCTATGAATTAATACGCCGAAAAGGGACGGACAATGACCTTTATCGAATGATTTGGCATGATATTCTTCCTTCTCGAATTTCAGTTTTTGTGTGGAAATTACTCCGTCGAGGGGGTACCAGTGGATGGGGAGCTGTACAGATGTGGATTTAGTCTGGCTTCTAAATGTAGATGTTGCAACATGCCACAGCGAGAATCTCTGAATCATTTGTTTTTGGATGGTGACCTGGCAATGCAGGTTTGGCACCATTTTGAGTTGATATTTGATGTGCATATTAGAAAACCGGCGGAAATATCCACGACCCTTGTCATTTGGTTTAGGCGAGCCAATATGAGAACACAAACAGGTGTGTTATTCTTTCTCACTCCCATGTTCATTTTATGGGAAATATGGAAACACCGGTGTAAATGTGTTTATGACAATGTTGCCCCGAATCCTGCTTTTGTGATTTTGAATATTCGGCGCAATCTACACTTGGCAAATAATTTTATAACTCCTAAACAAGTCAGCTGGCATAAGGTTCCATTAAGGGGTTTGGAGATACAAGAAACTCCAGTTTTGAGAAAGCTAAGTAGAGTTGTTTTTTGGCATCCCCCTCCGTCAGATTTTGTTGCTCTCAATGTTGATGGGTCCTCCCGCAAGAACTTGGCTGCAGGCGGTGTAATCATTAGAGACTCTAGGGGTTTTTGTGTTGGGGGCAAGCAAATCTTTTTTGGTGCAGGCTCAAATAATAAGGCGGAAATTTTGGCTCTAGCTGAAGGTCTCCGTCTTTGTCTCTCATTGGACTTTAAAAATGTGGTTGTTCAGACGGATTCGGCAATTGTTTGTGGATGGTTTAAGGGCAATTTCAAGATACCGTGGCATTTGGAGAATATTTTGAAAGAAATAAAATATTTGGCGGCACAAATGACATTAGATTGTTCTCATATATATAGAGAAGCCAACGCGGTGGCGGACGCGTTAGCAGATAGAGCTCAACGAGATCATAGGACTGTCTCTTTTACGGCGAATGATCTTCCTAGGAGAGTGACAGGATTATCACTGTTGGACCGTTGGCATACGACATACATACGTCACGGGGACGAGTAGACGACGCAAGAATGAGCATTAATAGACGCTAGCATCGAGAGCTGGACGCCTACTCTGTTGTAAAACAGAGTATACCCTGTTGTAAAACAGAGTATACCCTGTTTTTCAGGGCAAGGAGATGATGCTACACGTATGGTATTGGCGGCCTAGGGGCTGGTTGTTGCGGCTTTGCTGCGGTTGACTGAGTTGCGGCTAAGACTGGTGGTTAGGCAGGGCGTGATGGAGGCTATGGTGCTGGCTGGCTGCGTTGCAGTGGCCTGTGTTTGCTGCTGGGCGAGGTTATGGTCTATGCTGCCTGCTTATGTTGTCTAATTGTTGTTGATGCTGATGATTGTGCTGCCTGCTTATTTGCTGCTGGATGCTTGTGCTGATCATTGGCAATGTGAGGTAATGCAATTTGGATTTGTAAGTTGGTTTTTGCAAGTTGGTTTTGCAAGGCTTAAAAGATGCCATTTGGTTTTGCAATTGGTATGGCAATTTGATTTTAATAAGAGGCAATGTGGTTTTGCATTAACAAGATGCAAGGTGCATTCTTTTTTAGTTGCCAGAGTTGAAGTTTTCTAGCTAATCTAATTGCACAAGGTATGTTGTGGATTTGGCCAAGTTGAAAATAGAACATTCTCAAGTGGTTATGTCACTTTGGGGAATGGTGGTCTAGGCTTTGGATTTTTCTTCTCGGGTAAAGTCGTCATGTACCCCCGATGTTTTGTATCAAAATTTTTTCCAAGTAATTAAGGTCTGGCATCCCATAGTTGCCCCTCCCCACTGGAGGTTCTAATTTTAAAAAAAAAAAAAATGTGTAGAGGCGTATATATGGTGCTCACGAAAGGGGTATGATAATATAATCTTACTGTCAGAGGCATTGCAAGTCATTTGAGTTCTCAAATGCAGTAATGATGATCGAGAGTGGAGGCAATCAGTAGTGTGGGAGGCGTTGATTGCTGCTAATTCTGGGATCAAGCAAGTACAGAGCTACCATATTGAGGGTGACGATAATTTCTTAGCCCATACAATTGCCGAATCTGCATGGATTCTCCTGTTCTGCCAATACAAACTGCTCTTTACTTTCAGTTTTTGTTTCCTAATTATAGTGTCAGTAATTTGAGTTCCAGGCAGAATCGCACTTGGTTTAATGTTAATTTAGGTGATATAATGGACTTCCATATGCTAATATTTGGTCGATGAATATGTTTTATTTCTGAGCTAAAAAAATAAAAAAAATTCCCTGATGAACTCATGAAACATCTCAATGAGCTTCACAACTTTCCCATAAAGTTATTTAATTACACTGTTCTTGCTGCTCACTTCCTCTGAGGCTAGTTGTTGTAAAGCTTCACATTCAGACTCATCGAAAATATCATCAGCCTCACACTACACCAAATTGACACTTTTGTAACAACTTTCAAACAATATCACTTTTGAGATGTTATAATCCACCAAACAATTTCAAGTCAAAACTAAATTTAGTCAAAAAAATGAAAAACAGTAACACAAAAAAATGATTCAATAAGTTGGATCACCATGAATAGTATCACTTTTATAACCATACTCTTCATGGTGATACAATTATTGTATCATTTTGTTTTGTGAAAATGTGTAAAATTGTTAGGTAGATTGTTACACTTCAAAAGTGATATTGTTTTGAGGGTTGTTACAAAAATGTCAATTTGGTGTAGTACTGTCATATGATGCATCATTCAGTTCTTGGAGCCAAAACCGAACCGAATCTTCCTATTCCTTGAACTGCTTCTCCTCTACATCACCGAGAACTTCTTTGATCTTACCAAGTTTTCCTTCTGGTCCTTGTGGTTTAAAGACTTGTTCTATGTGCCACTAATGTACCAAGTCATAATAAAGTCTAAAAACTTAGCCACATTTAAGGCTGTGTTGATTACTCGCGCATGCTTTCTATTGAAGTAATTGGGCTTCACGGAGATAACATTCTCCAGGTAAGTGTCATATTCTTAGAGGCATTCCACCAAATCTTAGTGTCCTGTGATTCAAACTGGCACAGAAAGTAAATGATTTACAACCAACATAGTAATGGCAATGAGCATAGCCCAAGTTCATCATTCAATACAAGAAATTTCACCAAAACAACAGAGGCAATAATGCATGCCCAAGCAAAACTAGGGTATTTCTTTACTAATCCGTGATGGAAAAAAATACAAACTGTGAGCAACTCGACAAGAAGTCTACTTGCCAAAACATAATTCTATATTCTCGCAGACTTAGTAAGCATTGATTCAACTTTTTCAAACCGCATTCCATGAGAATTCACAAAGTTTTTGTAATATTCGAGATATCAAAATCATAAAGAAAAAGCGATAGCCTCACAATGAGAAGTCTGTTGTACTCTATCCATCTAATATAAGATATAGAGAAATCTCATCGCTTTCCCATATCCATTTTACCAATATCTGCATAGCATACATAATGTAGTCACCTATTATATAAAAACTATATATTATTTCTTCAAGACCTATTTTAAGATGAAACTCTACAAGGACCAGTTTGAGAAACTTTCGGCAAGGATATAACAATAGGATTAAAAATAAACATACAAATGCAGGGAAAGGTGAGCCTCACCCCTACAAATGAAGCAAATCTAACATACAAATAGTGCAGAAGTATATAGAGCATATAACACAAGTACATTCCGAGAAACTACTTCCTAACTCTTAACATAAAGCAAACATTCTCCAAGAGCAACATACAAATTGTGCATAAATATAGAGCACATAATACAAGTACAATCCGAGAAACTACTTCGTAACTCTTTAACATAAGGCAACCTAACATTCTCCAAGAGCAACAAAGCTCGAATAGGAGTGGGAGGGTTAAGAAAGCTTTCAAACAGACAGAGCTTTTTATACTGTAAAAAAATCACTACAAAGGTAGAAAATTGTTTGGAGATAAAAAAATTAATTCATTTTAAGTGTTTTTTTTAATCAAAGTTAATTCATTTGAAGTGTTTTTTTTTAAATGAAACAAAAACCCAATTACGATTATTCGACAATTCCGTGAAAGTACGATGTACTCTGTAGTAGTGCCAACGGCACGGGTATTACACTAGTGAATATACAAAACGAGAAGGAGAGAAGATTATATTGACAAATGTTTATTCCTTGAGAGAAGATTTTCTCCGTCTAGAGACTAGTCCTCACAGTAATGAAGATTGACTTGAGAGTCTTTGGTAGACTTATTATTGTAATGGGATTTGGATGAATTATTGATGAGTGATGTTGAAAGGGAGCGGTATGTCACGTGCTGACCTTTTTTCCTTGGCTAACACGCTGTCCACTAGCGTCACACTCCCGTCGGACTAACTAGTCAAGGCACTTCGATGCTTGGCTAATGCTAAGTGATGCTACGAAAGCTTAAGTGAGGAAAATGCTAAGGCACAAGTGTTTAGGCTTTTGAAAGAATGTTTTTTATTGCTTGAGAGAGTTGTACAAGTGTTTGATGATATGTACAAATGAATGCCAAGGCCTATTTATAGGCCCTTAAAGTCCTAGAGGCTTCTAGCCTAGAACCTTCCACAATCCTCCATCAAAGGAGTATTCTCTATGCATCTAGAAAGTTCCCACCTCCAAAGGAACTAGAAATTACAAGGAGGCTTCTAGAAAATACTACACAAGTCTGTACAAGGGTGTTCTAGATTCATCCATGCTAGAACACTCTAGAGAAAGCAAATTTAGAATGTCCAAGAGCACTCTAGAACTTTCCGGAGGCATCTAGAGAAAGCTATGCTAGATGGCTCGTGACAGGTAGTTGAGTGGATTTGTTAGTAGACAAAGTTGAAAAAAAGGAGATGAAGAACTCAAGAAGGATGAGTGAATATTGTAGGCTTTACTCGAATGCAAACGAGGTCATTTGACATTCATTGCATCTGCTTGGATGCAATACTATACAAATCCTTAAATTTAGTGCATTTAGGTAAGATTTTTTTTTAATGTAATTTATAAATTCATTGTCGATGAAATATTACTACATTTAAAACATTGTATTACTTCTTCTTCATTTTTGAAGCACAACACTAGTTTCCGGTCAATACTACATCATTATCGGTTGGTAGAGAATTTCATACACTACATTGACATTTTTGTAACAACTCTCAAAATAGCATTACTTTTGAGTTGTTACAGTCCACCAAATAATTCCAAGTCAAAATTAAATATAGGCAAAAAAAGTGAAACAGTTTACAAAAAAAATGATAGAATAAATTAGATCATCCCCCCCCCTCGAGTCTACCAAGTCAAGTCCTTAAAATGGAGATATTATAAACTGAATGATTAAACAAGAAACTAATCACCTAAAATCAAATGGTTGTTGGTGCAAGTTGTTAAAACCATAGGGCCCATTGTCCATTCAGAAGACGTAGTCTACTTACTGCGAACAAAGAAATATGTTAAAAAAATATTTGAAACAAAGAAATTTGAGTAGAAGAGGAAAGTGACAGGGCAATAACATTTACGTGGTTTAAGTCAAAGAAGACTCTTATTCAGAAAAGCATTTTAATACCGCAAACTGAAAATTACTTCGATCAACTAATTTGTTTGGTTGCACACATCATTTAGGCAGAAGCATTACTCCAGTTTTGCTTGGGCATGCATTAGTCCATTTAATCTCTCTAACGTCTTCAATTTTTTTTTAAATGGTTGACACAATAGACATTATTATTTTGACATGCCCTTACTAATTGAACCCTGCCTGAAACTCAAATGAACAAAAAACCAAAAATAAATAAATAAAAACATCTTGGTGTATTTAGTCCCCCTTCTCGTGCAGCCACTACAAAAAAAAAACATTAATAGCTACAGAAACTAGCGAACCAAAAAACCGTCGCTAATGCTTTTGATACTGTTTCAACCCATAATTATAAAAATCCATCGCTAAATATTTTGCGACGGCTTAAAACTTTCGCTAAAACTTTCGCTAATTCTTGTATTAGCGATGGCATTTTAACCGTCGCTAAGATTTACAAATAAAAATCATTAGCTACAATATTCTACCGTAGCTAATGGATTTTTTTTAAAAATATATATAAAAAAAATTTAGCGATGACACTAATGTCGTCGCTAACCTTTACAAATAAAATTCATTAGCTACGGTATAATGGATTTTTTTTTTTAATTTAGCAACGGCACAAGTGCTGTTTTTAAGCTTTACAAATAAAAATGATTAGCTACGGTAGAATACTGTTGCTAATGGATATTTTGAAAAAAAAAAAAAAAAATATATATATATATATATATATATATATACAAAAAATATTTAGCCACGGTAAATGAGCCGTCGCTAAGTTTTACAAATAAAATATATAAAAAAACATTTAGCTACAGCAAACAAACCGTCGCTAAGTTTACAAAGATTTTTTATTAGTGACGGCCCAAAACCTCGCTAATTGATATTTTAAAAAAAATTATAAACAAAAACATTTAGCTACAGCAAAAAAACGTCGCTAGGCTTACAAAGATTTTTTTATTAGCGACATCCCAAAACCGTCGCTAATTGATATTTTAAAAAAAAATTATAAACAAAAACATTTAGCTACGGCAAAAAATCGTCGCTAGGCTTACAAAGATTTTTTTATTAGCGACGGCCCAAAACCGTCGCTAATTGATATTTAAAAAAATTATAAACAAAAACATTTAGCTACGGCAAAAAACTGTCGCTAGGCTTACAAAGATTTTTTTTATTAGCGACGGCCCAAAACCGTTGCTAATTGGTTTTTTTTTTAATTATACACAAAAATAAAACCTCATCTCAACCGTCAATAACACCCAAAAACTTTATCTCAATCCAACGCACTAAATCAAACCACGTCACCGATACGCGTGAAACCAACACAACCAATCCCCTTCAATTACCTCTCTCTATATAAATTTAAATTTTCTTTACCAATCAACTCAACCAAAAAAAATTTCTCAACCAAAATTTTTCTCTCAACCCACAGAGGAGACCCCAGCAGCAGAGATCTTCCGGTCGCCTCCCTCTCCCCTCCCTTCCCCACCTTTCCCTATTGCAAGAGATCTCAGAGATATGAATTCTCAAAGATCTGAAATCTCAGATCTCAGATCTCAGAGATCATATCAGATATTCTATAGAGCGAAAAATATTTTTTTGGTTTTTTGTAATTTTTGTATGGATTCTTTGTAATTTTTTTTGTAATTTTTGTATGATATTCTAGAGATTCAGTGCAATTTTTGTTATAATTTTGATCAATTAAGTCTCCTGTCATGTTTTTGTTCAATTAAGTTTAGTTCTGGTAGTTTCAGTTAATTTTCAGAATGAACAATCATTAAGAGCTAATTTCATTATAAAAAAATGAATTTTCATTTGTAATTTTCATGTGTCAATATGATTTGCAACAAAACTGTCCCTAAATAGCCAAGGCAAATACCGTGGTTGTTTTGTCAATTGGATCTGTAATTTAGCGATGGCAAAAACCGTCGCTAAATAGCCACGGCAAATACCGTGGTTGTTTTATCAATTGGATTTGCAATTTAGCGATGACAAAAACCGTCGCTAAATAGCCAAGGCAAAAAACCTTCGCTAAATAGCCACGGCAAAAACCGTCGCTATTTTTCAATTTGCGACAGCCTTAGCCTAAATTTTAAACAGCTTTAGCGACGAAATTTTTCGAGTTAGCGACGATTTTTAGCCGTTGCGAATTCGCTACGGGATAATTTTTCGTTGCTAATTAAAATAGCCACGGTATTGGGACGGTTGCTTTGAATTGAAAGGTTCAGTTTTCAATGAAACTACTGACACAAAATGTGAAGTGTTTGATAAAATGAATAGTAACTGTACGTCAACTTTCTATGGTCTTGGAGATGCACCATCACCATCTGCATCGTTGTCGTCTTCCTACGAAAGCGAACTACAAGATCAATCAGTTGACAGGGCACAAGAACACTCATCTGGGGAAAATCTTTCACCCAGATTAGGTAACTTGATGGACTGGACATTTAAAATCAAAACAAATAACCTTTGATCTGGATTTCTTTTTTTCATTTTAATTTGAGAAATTCTAAATGTCGAGGGAAAGAGCGAGGGAAATAAGCTGGCGAGGTGAAAGCCGTTCATTTTTCTCGAAATGTGTGCGTTGACTTTTCTCGCGCGCATCTCGAAGAAAATGAACGGCTTTCACCTAGAGTTCAATAAGATAGGATTGTCTATGCATATAATATCTTATAGCCTAAAAAATGATAACAAGAAGATTTAAAAAGGTTAGAAAAAAAATGGAATTGTCTAATGCTTCTGAACAATCGAATTATGTATTTCTGATTAAATTATTGGGATGAACTGTAGATGCATTCAAAGAAACTACTTTGGCGATACTTGATAACAAAATTTTCACTGAAAGTACCCTGACAATGATCTTTGGTTGCATAGGAATTGTTGTTATTCCTAGCAAGGGTCTATGTGGATGGTCAATTTGAATCCATCAGGGTTTAAAACTTCCCCATTTAGGAATCAAATAGGCTTCCTTAAAAGGAAAATACGAGAAATAATTTATGTGCTTATTTTTAATATGAGATTGTGTTTACAGAGATCTTAATAGTGATGGAACTTGACAACAAATGAAACACCAAAAAACTAATAAAAGAAACCGGCAATTTGGTTCATGCAACCATAAAAAACTGCTCAACGTGTCTTTCACTCCCCCCATGTACACTCAAACAACTTGCATCCAACTCCTGTTTTTATCACCATGCCATTAGCCCTTAAAACTGATTGGACCTTGAAACTGATTGTTCGACGAGTCAAGGTGCAGAAGAGAATTGGACCTGGTAACATATGACCGGATAGACTCAGATAGACAAGGCGACTAGTGATACCACTAAGCAGCCAAGTAGGTGCCAAAGAGCCGATATGTTCATTGTTTGAGAGATCAAGGATTTTGAGAGAAGTAAAATTGACTTGATAGGTAATGGGTGAAGAAACGGAACCAAGTTCACACTCTACCAGATGTAACTCCAATAGAGAAGGGAGATGATTAACTGCACGCAACCAATCAGATGTGCCATTTAGGTTTATTCCACTCATATCAAGGTACTTCAATGATGAAGGACGAGAAAGCCAATTAAGGTTGTCAACATACACCGATGTTGACTTGTGAACATCTGTGTTTAAGTCGAGAAACTGCAAGTTGGAAAGATTTCCTAATTGATTAGGAACCAAGCCATAAAAATGTGCATGAGAGAGGTTAAGATATTGTAATTCACTGAATGAACCGAAAAACTCAGGGATGGGGATTCCAGTAAAATAATTACAACTGAAATCCAAGTATCTAAAGCTTTGCAAATTAAGCAGAGAATCACTTATCTGACCTCCTAGGCCGTTAGCGCTGTCAACTTCAACATCATTTTATTCATACCGGTAACTGTTGCGCAAATCAAGCCTAACAACGTGGCCTGTTTTGTTGCTACACCTCACCCCAGTCCATCGGCAACAATTTCATACCGACTTGCCAATGGTAGCCTGGTCGGATGGTTAAGGCTTTGGTGGTTTAAACCCTACGTCTTGGGTTCTATACCCACCGGCAACACGCTTGCCTTTCAAAATAATAATAATAATAATAATAATAATAATAATAATAATAATAATAAAATTTCTGACCAGTTTCACTAGACAGAAGCCGGGATAGGCCAAATCTCGGACTGTGCCCACCCTACCTGAAAGACGGTTTCTTGAGAAGTTAAGAGATTCTAACATGCTTATCATTAATCTAAGAGTTCTTTGGTCTTCGAAATAAATGATTTCTAAAGTGTTTTAACATATATTAAAATATCCTAAAATCACGAACAAAAAGATATCGATGTTACATCAAATAGTCCTTTGATCTCAGCACACGTACATAAATCATTCATCACGAAGAACAAACATCTCACACTTATCATGGATAAACAAGTCCAGACACTAAAGTCCAAAGAAACATTTAGCAACGGACTATGACTAAAGTTAAAGGCCGAAGAGACCCATAGACGAAAATTCATTAAAACATTGGAGTTGAGTACTCAATGGAATTGGTTCTGACATGTTGTTTGTGAAGTCCAGGTGACTTAAAAAAAAACTTATATTAGACAACTCTGTTGGGATAACACCAGAAAAAGAGTTTTTCAAGAAAAAACACGAAATATTTTGATATAACTTGTCGAAACAACGTACTTTTTTCCGACGCTTTAAATTTTGAAACCTCAAAAAAAGCGAAATTTAGAAAAATTTCATAAAATCACAACCCTTGGGTACGGAGTAGAAAACTTTCTAGCTTCGCCCCTGATACCTCCTACTATCAATCAATAGTCCCTTACCTTTTCACCCCTAATTGACTAAAATCCTGGTTCCGCTTGCACATAATACACTGTCACAATTTGTTCTATAACGATTGGTAACATACAATAATTATGTAGGTCATAGTATATATTAAATAACATCATGTAGCACATGATTGATATAGGCAAAATTGTCGACAAATTTTTGTATCCTTATGAGAGAAGATTTGCTGAGTAAGATATTAGCCATGCAAGGGCTTATGGGTATTGCCCCAATTAATTTTATTCACTCATTTCAGGTGATGCAAGGGCTCACATAATTACCAAATATCTGCCAATTTAGTAATAGCCTCCTGAAGAGAACTTGACAGCATTTCTGGTTAATGACAAAGGATAAGTAACTTTTACTGCCTAATATTGGTTCTACTTTGATTGATCTCCATACTTACAGATTCAATTACTGTCAATAACTTTTCTAGTAATTTGAGTTTTTGAACAATCACTGCAGATCGAGTAGGGAGAGATCTTATCGATGATCATTGCCTCTCAAAATCTCGTAGGAAATTTCTCAAAAGTGCTATTCCAAATGCATTCATTACCAGTAAGACATTTACAAATAGCAGCTCTAGTTCCCTCACACACTTGTTTCTCTGTTCAGATTCATTATTAGCAACAAGAAAAATCTAGTGTTTTGTAATGGGGATTCAACATATTCAAAAGGTAAACCCATATAAGAAAAAAGCTCCCAAAATAGATTTTGATCTTTTAGAGATTGACTAATTGGAAATTGAGTTTTGGTGACGCAAATTTCATTTTAAATAAAATAGGGTTCAAATTATGTTTTGGGCACGCTTTTATAGACCTTGAAAAACTACCAAAAAAGTATGTTACTTCAACACACGCTTCATGGTCATTGCCAACAAAATGATCAGAAAGTCCAGTCATCATCATACTCCTGTGTATACAATCTCTGCTTTTACTGAAGCACGGGGAACTTTATCAATGCTTTCAATAGTTCTGCATGTTCGAGTTCTTGCATTTCTGGTTCTTGAGACCAAGCCAATTATATAATGTTTAATGCAATATGATATTTATTTATTTAATTATTTTTATATGTTTTTATTGGTGCAATGGTTGGAAGTTTACAATTTTTAGCGAAAGACTTGAGTTCGATACTCTTTACTCACCTAATTTTTTTATTTTTTATTTTCAATGCAATTTTATTAATAATTGCAAACATAAAAAATCGTTTAGTTTAATAATAACTTATTTTCGGTCTTTGGAGCGTATGATTTTTTTTCAATGCAATTTTATTAATAATTGCAAACATAAAACATTGTTTGGTTTAATAAATTTTAATATTAATAATTGTAATTGTAATTGTGAAAGATGTTTTTTCTCACATTCTTCCCTAAAACCTCGGACTTAGAAAATAAAAGACTTTGATGACCAAACCCGCCATATCGTTATTCCAATAATTTGCACAAGAAATAGTATCATATGCATATGATATGAAACTATAATATTAACTATTCAACAAAATACACATATATAGTTAACATATATTGCTAAGGTATTGGACATATTCAGGACCATGATTATTAAAACATTCTCGTGGAAATTACGCTATTTCAAAATATGACACTAAAATTTGGAACAATATATATTTTCAAGAACTTAGTAGTATTTGTAGCTCATACAGAGATGTTTTAACAAAATGAAGTATCTATCTCACTATTATTAAAGTATTACATGTACAACCAACCGCTAAGGCTTTATGAAGATGGTAACACACTGAGGAAAAATAAGAAAATATATGAGGATGATAACACGCCAATGACAGGCTAGTTGGTTGCCAGAACAAGGAATCCATTAGAGAAAATGCGCTAGTTGTGGTTGCCCCCTAGTAAATATAGGAAAACATACATAGTGAATTAATTTCCAAAGCTTATGTGAGAAAGTAAGTATTGTCAATGCATGCTTGTTGGGGTTGCACGAACAATTTCCATACAAAGATGGGATTGTTCGGCAAGCCATCCATGAAGTGCATAATCTAAGTTTGTGTGTAATAGAGGGAGAGTACCTTGTGCAATATTCACTCGTGAACCAGTAAGATCCCAAGCTTCCTCTTCAGTTTTGTCATGTTCACAAGGACACAATCATAAGCTTCTTCGACAAACTTGAAATAGGCATGCCACCAAGAACGGCTGAAGAGTAAAGAACCGAAAACAACACAGACCCCTGTGATGTACCCCGCAGCTATGGCAATGTATAATCCTGGAACCTTCTCATCATCTTCATGCGCTCTATGAGGTCCAGGCTTGTTAGACGTTCCATTTACTGTGCAGTTGACTAAAAGCGGAGGACCACACAGTTTAAGATTTCCCATAAACGCTGATTCATTAAAACTTTGGAGTTGAGTACTAAATGGAATTGGTCCTGACAAGTTGTTGTTTGAGAGGTCCAGGTGATTTAAGAAACTAATATTGGACAACTCTATTGGAATAACGCCTGAAAGGTAGTTTCTCGAGAAGTCCAGAGATTCTAACAGCACCAAGTGACCAATGGTCTTAGGAATGGATCCAGTTAGACGATTTCTCGATAAGTTAAGGGAGTTCAACGAAAAGAGGTTCATAATTTGTGCAGGGATTTCTCCGAATAAGATATTACTCGAAAGGTCGATGCTGACCATTAATCCAACAGTGCTTCGGTAATCAAAATCTCTCCCTTTCCAAGTGACCTCCATGTTCTCTTCAGAACCACCATAATTATAACTAGGGTTGGTTTTAGTTTCTGCCATGGCACTCAAATTGTTAAGACACGGAGGAATGATTCCACAGATTTTATTCTGAGCAAGGTCCAATATTTGGAGATGTGTTAGAAGACAAAGTTGAGAAGGAATGTTTCCCTCAAATAGGTTCGATCGCATGCGTAGAAATTTCAGTCTAAGTAAGGATTCCCCTACCCATGGTGGTATGTTTCCTGATAAGTTATTTTCTCCAATATCAAGAGTCATTAAGCTCATGCAGTTTTTCAATGACGAAGGCAGTTTCCCAGATAAATTGTTGTTTTGCAAATGCAGCGACCATAGGGTATTCAGGTAACTGACTGAGCTAGGGATTTCACCAAAAAAATCATTGTAAGACAAATCAAGAAATTGTAACTCTTGCCAGTACATCAAACAATCTGAAATTTCTCCAGATAAGAAATTTTTTGATAGATCAAGACTTTGCAACATATTAGGTGAACCTGCTCCGCTGCATAAGAAATCAGAAATAGTCCCAGAAATTGAATTATTGTAAAGGCTCAATGATTTAATGTTTGGAGAAATTTTTGGTATTGCACCTTGAAACTGATTCCACGATAAGTCAAGATGCTGAAGAGAAGTTATATTAAAAATTTCTGGAATTGGACCTTGAAAGCGATTGAACGATAAGTCAAGGTATTTAAGAGAGAGAATTTTACCAAGCCTATCCGGCATGAAGCCATGGAATTGATTCCCACCTAAATCAAGGTACTCAAGGGAGGTGAGATTTCCCACAGTGTCACCAATTGGACCTTGAAGCTGATTGTTCGATAAGTCAAGGTGCAGAAGAGAAGTTATATTAAAAATTTCTGGAATTGGACCTTGAAAGTGATTGTATTTTAAGTCAAGGTGCAGAAGAGAAGTTATATTAAAAACTTCTGGAATTGGACCTGGTAACATATTATGGGATAGACACAAATAGTCGAGGCGACTGGTGATGCCATTAAGCAGCCAAGTAGGTGCCAAAGAGCCGATATGTTCATTGTATGAGAGATCAAGGATTTTGAGAGAAGTAAAATTGACTTGATAGGTAATGGGTGAAGAAACGGCACCAAGTTTACAGTCTTTCAGATGTAACTCCAATAGAGAAGGGAGATGATTAACTGCACGCAACCAATCAAATGTGCCATTTAGGTTTATTCCACTCATATCAAGGTACTTCAATGATGAAAGACGAGAAAGCCAATCAAGGTTTTGAACATACAACTGGGGAATGTCATCATAATTTAAGTCAAGAAACTGCAAGTTGGAAAGATTTCCTAATTGATTAGGAACTGAGCCATAAAAATATGATTGAGAGAGGTTAAGATATTGTAATTCACTGAATGAACCGAAAAACTCAGGGATGGGGATTCCAGTAAAATTATTGGAACTGAAATCCAAGTATCTTAAGCTTTGCAAATTAAGCAGAGAATCACTTATCTGACCTCCCAGGCTTTTAGCGCTGTCAACTTCAAATTCAGCACCATAACCATCATAATCAAAATATTCATAGTCATAACCATCATAATCAAACCATGCATACTGGTAACGGTTGCGCAAATCAAGCCCGACAACGTGGCCAGTTTTGTTGCTGCACATGACCCCAGTCCATCGGCAACAATCATCTCGATTCAACCAAGAAGAGAGACGGTTGGAAGGATCCAGGATGCCCTGTTTGAACTTGAGAAGAGCATCCCTCTCCTTCTCTATGCACCTTACTCCTGAAACCTCCACGAAGAGAAGCCCAAATAAAAGGAATAATAGCTGAAAGGATGTATCAGTCATTTTCATTTCAGTAGTTAAACTTGTAATTGATCTAATGAATATACAAAATGAGGAGGAGGAGGAGGAGAGAAGATTATATAGACAAATGTTTGATCCATATTGTGCTGTACGTTGATGAGTTATTGATGAGTGGAGTTGAAAGGGAGTGGTAGTTGAGTGGATTATTACACCTACAATCATAACTCAGCTACTGTGCATCTAACATGAGGATTGGAATTGAATGTGTCTCAGCAAGATTTGGAAATATAGTAGTCAACTTGTATTATTACACCTAAAATCAAATGGTTGTTGGTGCAAGATGTTAAGATCATAGGACCCATTGTCAGTTCAGAAGATTTATCTCCCATGTATTTATGTGAAACAAAGAAATTTGGGTAGAAGATGAAAGTGAGAGTAGAACAACATTTTCGTCGTTTAAGACTCTCATTCATAAAAGCATTTTAATACTGCATACTGATCGAAGATTACTTCGATCAACTAATCTGTTTGGTTGCACACATCATTAAGGTGGAAGCATTACTCCAGTTTTGCTTGGGCATGCATTAGTCCATTTAATCTCTCTAACGTCTTCAAATTTTTTTCTAACTGGTTGAGACAATAGACATTATTATTTTTACATGCCCTTACTAATTGAACCCTGCCTGAAACTCAAATGAACAAAAAACCAAAAAAAAAAAAAAAAAAAAAATTTGGTGTATTTAGCCCCCCCTTGCGTGCAGCCGTGGGTTTCTGGATGGTGATAGTCGGCTGGCGTAGATTTGCATGTTAGCCATGAGGACCGCATGTCATGGTCCCATTGGCAATGATCTGAGGGGCAAAAGTTATCTCAATAGAGCTCCTCCGAACCATGTTTTTGGCCTGGATACCTCCAGCGTAGTCATGCAAACAACTCTAACCTAATCTCCTTGGATATCAATTACGCGAGTTTAAAGTCCTATGTGTTTGAGTTGCATTTTAAAATGGATGATAAAATAGCTGATGAATATTGTGAGGACTTGATGAGTGGCTTAAGGTAGTTTTGAAGTTGAATGGGTCATGGAAAGCTTTTCTCCTTTGACTGTGTGTTGGTTTCCTTTTGTAATTTTCTTGCCTTCCATCTAAGTTTTTCATAACTTAGTTTGAATAATTTATTTTACAATGATAACCGTCTCCAAATCAATCCCTGACGAGGTGTTGGTGCAGGTTGTATTGAACGACAGGTGCAAACCAACATCAAGGCAGAGGTGATAACATGTGTAGAGGCGTATATATGGTGCTCACGAAAGGGGTATGATAATATAGTCTTACTGTCAGAGGCATTGCAAGTCATTTGTGCTCTCAAATGCAGTAATGATGATCTAGAGTGGAGGCAATCAATGGTGTGGGAGGTGTTGATTGCTGCTAATTCTGGTATCAAGCAAGTACAGAGCTACCATATTGAGCGTGACGAGAATTTCTTAGCCCATATAATTTGTTAAAGTTTAATGTGCTGTTAACTATGGAACTAATGAAGGATTGGAACTCTCATCTCTTGGAATTATGAAGCTCTAGTTCTTAGGAATCCTTTGATATATGTTTCCTATGTTATAAATTTACTTCTTGGAAATGTATTCATAGTTAAGTGGGATGTTCCAAAACCACTATATGTATCTCTCTTTTGTAATCAAGTATTATCAAGTTGAAATAATCCAAAGTAGTGTTTAAGAAAATAAATCAGAGATAGAAGAAAACTCCAACAGAGATAAAACTCCAACAGAGTGGTATCAGAGCCCTATTGATCCAATCAAAAAGAAAAGAAAAGTGAAGACGGAGTCATGGCCAACACAAGCTCGTCATCAACAATCAACACAACCTTCAGCAATGTAAATGTTCCTTTGTTTGAAGGAGAGAACTATGAGTTCTGGTCCATAAAGATGGAAACCTTGTTCATGTCCCTAGAAGTGCTTGAGCTAGTAAAGAATGGGTATGAAGAACCTGAAAATACAGCAGGGATGACCAATGAAGCAAGTCAAGAGTTGAAGAAGATAAAAACCAAAGATGCTGGTGTTCTTGGGATGATTCAAAGAGGTGTTGCAGCTTCCATTTTTCCAAGAATCATGAGAGCAAAGAAATCCAAGGAAGCTTGGGATATTCTTCAAGCAGAATTTGAAGGAGATTCCAGGGTGAAATCAATTAAACTTCAATCTCTTAAGAGAGATTTTGAAAATCAGAAGATGAAGGATAATGAAAGCTTGAATGATTATCACAATAGGCTGATTGATGTGGTGAATCAAATGAAGTCCTATGGAGATACAATTGATGATAGAAGAGTTATTGACAAATTTCTGATTAGTTTGACAGAGAAGTTTGATCCTATTGTGGCTGTTATTGAAGAAACTAAAGATCTGTCCACTATGAGTGTTCCAGGTCTGGTGGGTTCCTTAAAATCTTATGAGCAAAGGTTGTCACGTCACTCTGAAAAATTTGTGGAGAGTGGGTTTCAATCTAAGCTCACATTTGACTCCAAAAATGATGGCAAGAAGCATATGGCGGAAACTAGAAGTGATTCTTCTAGAGGAGGCAAATCAGGAAGAAGCAGAGGAAGAGGAAGAAGCAGCTATGGAAGAGGAAGAAGCAGCTTTGGTGCAAAAAGTAATGAAGGCACATCTTCCAAATGGTGTGGAATCTGCAAGAAGATGAACCATGATGAGAAGGATTGCTGGAATAAAGGGAAGCTTCAATGTTATAAATGTAAGAAGTTCGGTCATTTACAAAAAGATTGTTGATATGGCCAGCCTCAACAAGCAAGCTTTATGGAGGAAGAAGGAGATGGAGGCAACTTATTCTTCGCATGTCAAAAGGCCCAAGAGGAGCAGAAAATGTGTGGTACCTAGACAGCGGTTGCAGCAATCACATGACTGGTGACAAGCAAGTCTTTCTTGACATGGATACATCCTTTTGCTCAAAAGTAAAATTGGGCAATGGAGCATTTGTTGAAGTTAAAGGCAAGGGCAGTATTGGCGTGGAAACAAAACAAGGAAGGAGAACTATCCAAGATACTCTTTATGTTCCAGAATTGGATGAAAATCTTCTTAGCGTTGGTCAGCTTCTTGAAAAGAATTATTCTCTTCATTTTGAGAATGGAGAATGCAGAATTTTTGATCCCAAAGGAGGACTTGTTGCTGTGGTTAAAATGACAAAATCTAGAAGCTTTCCACTCTCTTTCAGCTATGGAAAGAATGTCAGCTTGATGGCAAGAGAAGTGAATGACTCATGGTTATGGCACAAGAGGCTTGGGCACTTGAACTTCAATAGTCTCAAGGTGCTAGCTCAGAAGAATATGGTGTTTGGTCTACCAACAATTGAGGAGAAACCTGTTGTCTGTGAAGGATGTGTTCTTGGCAAACATCATCGCCAACCATTTCCAAAACAAGGTGCATGGAGAGCCAAAGAAGTGCTGGAGCTAGTGCATACCGATGTGTGTGGTCCAATGAGAACCTTGTCTCATGCTAAAAACAAATATTTCATCTTGTTCATTGATGATTATACTCGCATGACGTGGGTTTATTTCATGAGACAGAAATCTGATGTGTTTGGAGTTTTCAAGAAATTTAAAGCCGTTGTTGAAAAGCAAAGTGGCAGATTCATTAAAGTGTTGAGAAGTGATCGGGGAAAGGAGTACACCTCAAATGAGTTCAATAAATTCTGTGAAGAAGAAGGCATGGAGAGGCAGTTAACTGTTGGGTATACACCACAACAAAATGGCATATCCGAAAGGAAGAATCAGACCGTGATGGAGATGGCTAAGTCTATGTTATTTGCTATGGGTGTACCAAAAGTATTCTGGCCTGAAGCTGTGAATACGGCTGTATATTTGCTGAATAGAAGTCCAACAAAAGCTGTGTGGGATATGACCCCTTTTGAAGCCTGGAGTGGAAGAAAACCATCAGTGAACCATCTAAAAGTTTTTGGGTGTGTTTGCTATGCTCATATTCCTAAGGAGAAGAGAACAAAGCTTGATGAAACTAGTGAAAGATGCATTTTCATTGGCTATAGCTCGATGTCAAAGGGCTATAGATTATACAATTTGAAGACAAAGAAGGTTGTCATAAGCCGTGATGTTGTATTTGATGAAAAGACCTCTTGGAATTGGCTAGAAGACAAAGTTGACGATAGATCAATTTCAGTTCCTATAATGCAGCAAAAATCAGTGGATGAAGAAAATCAAATAGCCCCTCCTTCACCAAATTATTCATCACTAAGTTCTTCATCTACATCAAGTTCTAGTTCTACATCTCCTAGCTCAACTCCAAGAAAAATGAGGAGTTTGGATGATGTTTTTGCTAGATGTAACTTTTGTGAAGTGGAACCAGAAAATTTTGAAGAAGCAATCCAAGAAGATTGTTGGAGAAATGCTATGCAAGAAGAAATTGATGCAATTGAGAAGAACAAGACGTGGCAGCTCGTAAAGAAGCCAAATGACAAAGAAGTTATTGGTGTGAAATGGGTCTTCAAAGTGAAACATAATCCGGATGGCTCAATCCAAAGAAACAAAGCAAGACTGGTCGTGAAAGGTTATGCACAACAACCTGGGATTGATTTCAATGAGACTTTTGCCCCTGTTGCTCGCCTAGATACCGTGAGAGCAATCATTACTTTGGCAGCTCAAAAAGGATGGAACTTGTACCAGCTTGATGTGAAGTCCGCATTTCTGAATGGAGAATTAAAAGAAGAAGTTTATGTGCAGCAACCTGAAGGCTTTGTGATTAAAGGCCAAGAGGATAAGGTGTACTGGTTAAAAAAAGCTCTTTATGGGCTGAAACAGGCTCCTAGAGCATGGTACAGCGAGATTGATGGCTATTTCATTACGCAAGGCTTTGAAAGAAGCAAGAGTGAGCCTACTTTGTATGTGAAGCATCAAGGTGAGGCTGACATTCTTCTTGTTGCACTTTATGTTGATGATCTGATTTATACTGGGAATAATAAAAGGATGCTTGAAGAATTCAAGATGGAGATGATGAAAAAATATGAGATGAGTGATTTGGGAATGCTACATCATTTTCTTGGTATAGAAGTGTATCAAGATGATAATGGAGTTTTCATTTGTCAAAAGAAGTATGCAGAAAATGTTTTGAAGAAGTTTGGGATGCTGGATTGCAAGCCTGTTGATACTCCATTAGTTGTGAATGAAAAATTCAGAAAAGAAGATGGTGGAAGAATGATTGATGCAAGCATATATAGAAGTTTGATTGGGAGTTTGTTTTATCTTACGGCTACAAGACCGGAGTTAATGTTTTCAGCAAGTTTACTTTCAAGATTCATGAACAAACCCAGTCATTTGCATCTTGGAGCAGAAAAAAGGGTGCTTAGATATGTCAAAGGCACATTGGATTATGGAATCAATTTTGAGAAAAATTCAAAGTTGAAGTTAATAGGTTACAGTGATAGTGATTGGGCAGGAAGTGTAGATGATATGAAAAGCACTTCTGGTTATGTTTTTTCCCTTGGATCAGGTGTGTTTTCTTGGTGTTCAAAGAAGCAACAAACTGTGGCTCAATCCTCTGCCGAAGCTGAATATGTTGCAGCAGGTTTGGCAACACAACAAGCAATTTGGTTGAAAAGAATTCTGGAAGATTTTGGAGAAAAACAAGAAGAAGGTGTTATACTTTGTTGTGACAGCCAATCAGCTATCGCCATGGCAAAGAACCCTGTGTTTCATAGCCGAACTAAACACATTGCCATAAAGCATCATTTCATTAGAGAAGCAATTGAAGAAGGAGAAGTGAAGCTTGAGTTTTGCAGATCACAAGATCAGCTTGCAGACATTTTCACAAAAGCTCTTCCAAGAGACAGATTTCAGCAATTGAGAACGGCATTGGGAGTTCGAGAACAACACATTAAGGGGGAGTGTTAAAGTTTAATGTGCTGTTAACTATGGAACTAATGAAGCATTGGAACTCTCATCTCTTGGAATTATGAAGCTCTAGTTCTTAGGAATCCTTTGATATATGTTTCCTATGTTATAAATTTACTTCTTGGAAATGTATTCATAGTTAAGTGGGATGTTCCAAAACCACTATATGTATCTCTCTTTTGTAATCAAGTATTATCAAGTTGAAATAATCCAAAGTAGTGTTTAAGAAAATAAATCAGAGATAGAAGAAAACTCCAACAGAGATAAAACTCCAACATAATTGCTGAATCTGCATGGATTCTCCTGTTTTGCCAATACAAACTGATCTTTACTTTCAGTTTTTGTTTCCTAATAGTGTCAGTAATTTGAGTTCCAGCCATAATCTCACTTGGTTTAATGTTAATTATGGTGATATAATGGACTTCCATATGCTAATATTTGGTCGATGAATATGTTTTATTTCTGATCTAAAAAAATTAAAAAAATCCCTGACGAACTCATGAAACATCTCAATGAGCTTCAGAACTTTCCCATAAAGTTATTTAATTACACTATTCTTGCTGCTCACTTCCTCTGAGGCTAGTTGTTGTAAAGCTTCACATTCAGACTCATCGAAAATATCATCAGCCTCATGATGCATCATTCAGTTCTTGGAGCCAAAACCGAACCGAATCTTCCTCTTCCTTGAGCTGCTTCTCCTCTGCATCACCGAGAACTTCTTTGATCTTACCAAGTTTTCTTTCTAGTCCTTGTGGTTTAAAGACTTGTTCCATGTGCCGCTAATGTACCAAGTCATAATAAAGTCTAAAAACTTAGCCACATTTAAGGCTGTGTTGATTACTCGCGCATGCTTTCTATTGAAGTAATTGGGCAGGTAAGTGTCATATTCTTAGAGGCATTCCACCAAATCTTAGTGTCCTTTGATTCAAACTGGCACAGAAAGTAAATGATTTACAACCAACATAGTAATGGCAATGAGCATAGCCCAAGTTCATCATTCAATACAAGAAATTTCACCAAAACAACAGAGGCAATGCCCAAGCAAAACTAGGGTATTTCTTTACTAATCGGTGATGGAAAAAAAATACAAACTGTGAGCAACTCGACAAGAAGTCTACTGTAAAAAAACCACTACAAACAGACAGAGCTTTTTATACTGTAAAAAAACCACTACAAACAGACAGAGCTTTTTATAAATTATAATAAATAAACAAATAACCGCCTAGTGGCTAGTGCTCTGGGCGCTATTCCCTTGCCCACCTACCGCCTAGCGTTTTTTTTAGAACATTGGTGTTAACACAATAAACGGTGTCAAAATATATTGCCGAAATATGGAGATACTTTTAGAACATCCCATCGACTTCTAATGCATATTTAGGTTTCGGTCCAATGACTGGTATTGGTAATAAAGTAGCCATTATTCATCATCTTTCCACATTGCTGGTAACAATGGTTCAATAAGAACCAATGTTGATGCTCCAAAGTCTAACGCTCAATGGCCAGATCATGCTCAAAAATAAAATTGAGGAATGAGGAATTCTTGGATATAAAACAAAATTTTCTTTCTTTAGTGAGAACTAATGGCATCTTTGTTGGTGATAGCTCCATGGTATCTGTGTCCTTAATTGTATCACGTGAGTCACTAACTATTTGATTGAATGGCCAATTCATAGAAAAGAACTACAATCTAAATATGCATTAAAGTGACTCTAAACTCATTATGGAATTGGCGTGAGGGATCAAATTCAGAAGTTCTCTAGTTAAAACACTCAGCATGGATGGGAAAAATCTTTGAAACAAAAAAAGTATCCATATCCATATCCATCATTTATCCAACCACGTACATAGTGCATCCTCTTCTTCTCCTCCTCTTCTTCACTATCGCCACCTTGCCATCACCATCACTACCACTTGCCACCGCCAGGGAGAAAAAAAAGAATAAGATGGGAGGAGTTGAGAGCCACACCTCCTCCTCCCCTTCATTACCACTACCGCCATTTCGCCATTACCACCTCGCCACTACCAGGGAGAAAAAAAAGAGGAGGAGAAGAAAAAAAATAGAATAAGAAAAAAATGGAAGGATGATGATGAGGAGAGATTGCGGTGGCGTGGTGGTAGTGGTGATTGAAGAAGAAGAAGGGAAGCGGAGGATGAGAAATGACTGTTGTAATTAAACCAAAATCTTAAGACTCTAGTTGATTCAATGGAAATAAGAAGAATAGAAACATATTTGATCAATCCATAGCGATTTCCATGTTGATTGTGATGAGTTTGGATTGTTTGGATCTTCCGTTTGATTCAAGCGTTTCCCTTAGTTCTCTGTTGAGAGGATACAGAAGACAATTCCAAAAGTTTTTTCTGTTTTCAACCCATATGCTCAATCGGAGACCCATCCTATTTATAATGCCCATAAGTCACAACCCTTCAACTTACGGGCTGTGAATTTTCAATTCTGCCCCTCATTGAATTAGAAATTAGATCATTATTTACACAATGTTATTTATTAATACCTTATAGTCCAACATCCCTATTAGATCACATATTAGATGGACTACACTTTAAGATAGCAATACACGTTATATTACATATGTGTGCCCACATTATTGGATTTGTCCAACAATGACAGCAACAAGGTAGTGGTGGTGAAGGGAGGAAGAGATGACGGTGGTGGTTGATGGGAGGAGGTGGGAGCCACCTCTCCTCATCCCCTCCATTACCACCACCGCTCGCTACTGCCAGGGAGAAAAAAAGAGGAGGTGAAGAAGAATAAAAAATAGAATAAGAAAAAATGGAAGGATGAGGATGAGGAGATGTGACGGTGGCGTGGTGGTAGTGGTGGTAGTGGTGATTGAAGAAAAAGAAGAAGTGAAGAAGATGATGAGAAATGACGACAACAAGGTGGTGGTGGTGAAGGGAGGAGTAGATGACGGTGGTGGTTGATGGAGAAGAAAGGCGGAGATGAGAACAAGGGTCAGGATTTTTATTTCTATTTTTATTTTTTATTATTTTTTTTTGTCAGTGACAGCGTCTTTCAGTAGATGTTGGTGTTTTTTTATAAAAGCGATAATGTCTCAAGAAAGTAAGGGTTTGGCAGGTGTCCATCACTAGAAGTGGTGTTATTCAGCAGCAGCGAAAAACAGAAGCAGCAAAATTGGAAGCTTTCCCTTCCTCGCTCCCTTAAATTCTTCTTCCTCTTCTTCGGCCTCACCATCCCAAATCTCGGTTTCTGACCACCACCACCAATTTGAATCTTTCCTTCAACTCAATGGACGTCGCAAACAGGGAGGTGCTTCTTCAACTTCAGGCCCGGAAGGTGACTTCTTGTTTTTATGATTCCAGTCCAATGGTATTTCTGATCTGATGTTGCTTACAATTTCCAATTTTATGGTATTTTGCATGCTATGCCCAATATCTTCGGGTTCCATACTTGTAGACGCGTCATCTGTTAAAATTCCAAGCCCGCATTCTTCATCTCTACACCAATCTCAGGAGCAATTCACTGCTTTGATACCAAATCATGCACACTTATTGTATTGGGAGAAAACATAACAATCATTATAATTCATAATCTACGGTTCTTCATTCATCTTCTTCAAACCCCCTCAATCCTTGTAAAGTTCAATCTTCAAAACATACTAACATCAACTAAAGCATACAAGTCCTCCTAACATAAGTGATAACACTTAACATAAGTGCTTTAAGTTGCAAAAGTCCAAAAGAAAATTCTCAATTCTCAAAGTGCTGAAAATTTTCAACTCTCTTAGGTTCCTAAGTCAACCCCTTTGGTGGATTCTATTGAATGGGGTGCAGATTAGTCATGTATGAATTAGTCATGCAGGTACCTTGTTTTTGCATATCTTAATTGCTTCCATAAATTTACTATTGAATGGGATGAAGAAACGTCTCCAAAGTGCGCTCTTAGAAGATAATCATGTTAACGCTTGAAGAAACGTCATCATAAAGGGTATAAAGATATAGAAAGAAGATTAAAAAGATGATAAGCTGAATTAAGACAGAGCGGAAGTGCACGAGTAGAAAACAGTAGCATACAACGCTTGAACATGATTTCCTCAAGAAGATCATCAGGAAGAGAACCAATCACTCAGTATCAGAAAGATCGTCTTCTGTTTCTTTTGGCTTTGTTTCTCTTGGCTTCTATCTCTGTATTGCCCTGTTGTTACATTGTGAACTTCTTTCAATCAATCTACTGCTCTCCATGGATTACAAACAAGGAGTTGCAGCGTCTTAATAGTTGAGACCCCAAACTGAATTCTTTGTGGGACATGTATTAACCTATACCAAGTTGTATAGGTTTTTATTTCATGGTGACACAATATTAATTAATTACTTGCCCACAATTACCTAAAGAGCCTCCTGCCTGAAGATCAGTAAGAAAAAAAATAGGATAGCTAAGCCTAAGAACACTACAGAAATACTCAAAAGAATAAAACATATATACCTTATATTTAATTCAAAGTAATAGAAAGGCTTTTATATTTGCAACAACTAAAACCCTTGTAGAAACAAACTATGGTCTTAGAAGACCACAATGTGAACCCAAAGCCATACCAATAAAACTAGTGATGTAAAAGCACTAGTAAGCTATATATCAGATGTCCTTAAAGAACAAAGTAGTGACACATACTACCCGCTAGAAAGAACATTAAACAATCATTCAGATAAGTTAAGACTCTCATGAACAAATATTTTCGTGGATCAAGTATCACATAATTGCTAGACATGGGTGTATGTGTTGAAGAAGCACATCAACTGAACTCATGTCTCTAGTGGTGAACCTAACTCTAAATCCAATTACTTAAACATCTGCTCAAAGCCAGCCATTCGACTCTATTTATACCACGAGAAGTATTTCAATAGCAAAACATTCTAAAAAACAATGAAATTAGAGCCTCATGATCATGACAGTTGATATCCAGGGAAACTGACAGAATAAATATGAGCTAATGTACATCAAAATCACTTATATTATCTAAACATTTGAAAAATGTGTGCACTTGCAACCAACATATCCTTTGAAACAGGTTAATGTGAGAAACTCTAGAAAACAGTGGCTTTGTTGCGTGAGCATTAGCCATTGACACACCAAATGCAACATTAATTCCAAATTGGGGAATCAAATAGCAGTCTTGAATTAAAGGGAGGTGCTTACAATAATTGAATTGCATAAAATAACTCGCAAGGTCCAACACTCTGAAACACCAACCTATATTGACACCAGAGCTTATACACTTTAGATCATCCTCAATCAAACACGATTTAAAACGCTCCTTGCATTACAAGTACGTAATGGTTTGGGCAATAAAGCCTATTCAAAAGTTGAGTAGCAAGCATATGCCTCCATTTTCCTTTAAGAGGACTATCACTAACAGCTAAAACCAAGTACAGTGAGCTCTTTTCACATCATATGAAAAGCTACTGAAGAAACAGAATTCTCAGCTATTTCTAATGGCAAATTGCATGGACATGCTATCAGAACAGATCTGCTGTTCAATCCTTCCAGCAATCTGTAGTTGATTTTTGCATATCAAGACAAAATTACTCAAGAAAAATGAACTCACTGATTAGGGTGTGTTGGTTGCATGGAATCCTAATGTCAACGGCTAATGTTGCATGGGAATCACAATCTTTGGCCCTTGAGCAAAAGATCCACGAGTAATCCACAATAATAAAAACCTACATCTTTATTGTAATGGCTGATTACATTGGTTCTTCTAAATTTAATGATGCTACAGGCTCATCAAACCAAAGATCAAGGCTGGTCTTAACAAGAAGGTGAATACTAAATGGAATTACCATGTATCATGTTATATAGTATGATAAAATGTAATAATCGTATCCCATCACAGTCCTTGAAATACTACAGTTACTGCAACCATAAAATTGTAAGTGTAGCTTATGCATAAGCACAAAACATTACAGTGAAATCTCGGCGTTTAAATAGAGTAGAAGTCAAATCTCATGAGTCTACATATCCTGGCTCTAATCAGTTTATCTTTGCTAGTTGCTACATTGCCCATTCTTTGACTAAAAACATGAAATAGCACGAACAAGACTTCAATACATTTATGTAAGATAAGCGAAAACTTCAATATTTCATAAGAAACTGAATGCACTTACCAACCACCATTGAAGTGAGAAACCACGCCACCAGGCTTCCTCTGATCCCACCATTGGAGACTAAACCCCAATCCACCAGTAGCAAATTCAGTAGGTGAAGCCCATTTCACAGCAGTATAAGACATCAATCCACGACTATCTAAAACCCTCCGATAACTCAGCTTCGACTCACCCACACTAACCAAATTCACCGTCCCATGCTCCCCCACACAAACACAATCCAACCCATTGCTCACCAAGTCAATCCCTTTTTCCCTCAAATTCAGCTCGGATTCGATCGAAACGTTCACCGGGTTGACAAAAGAGGAGGTGCAGAGACCCCTCAAAAGTGGATGAAGCAATGATGGGGTTTGAGAGACCTTCGAGGAGGAGACTCTGGAGGGCGGAGTGAAGGTGGAGTGTTGGTGAGGTGTGGTGGTTTGGGGTGGCGCGGGATTGGATTTCAATGGAGGAACTGGAAGTGGAGGTGCCGTGGGTGGCGAGAACGATGAACTTGTCGAAGACTGAGAGTGGGGTGAGACATCTGATGGCGTCTATGTACTAGGGTTGGGGCAGTCTGTGGATTTGGAGATTGTCGAGTGTTTCTATCACTGCTATTGTTAGTGTTTTGAAGCAGTTGCAGAGCAGAGTGTAGGCTTTGCAACAGAGTTTGACGAAGAGAGTAAGAAAGTAAGACGAGAGTTTTGAGCTTATTATCCAAGAATGAATCTCATTTTGTGGGAAAATTCTTATGTGCCCTGGTGGTAAGTTCTTGGAGCCAATAAATGGAGATCTCATTTGGTGCTAAATCGGATCTGATTTAGGATTGACACCAAAAAAAAAAATCATAATAATAATAAATAAATAAATAAATAAATGAAAGCACTACTACTCCCTATATACATCTAATATGTAACACATTTTTATTTCCACCACATTGTACATGTAATTTTCATTCAATTATAATCTTGTTTTGTAATTTTTAATTGTACATGTAATATATTCACTCTACAGTTTCAGTATAAAAGTTATGTAAGTTTGATTGACAACTTGTTCATTTCAGTGTTTTTTGCTTTTGTTTATATGTTGTTTTGGATTGTGATTGGAAACTCAATTAAGATGTGATATGAATTAGTTTTGGAGGCCTTTGGTTGAGGATTTGGTGCTTAGTTTGGTCACCCTTTTAACATTTGATAGATTTTAGTTCAGACAAAACAATATTGATTATAAACTAGTTATGAAATTGTGTAATTATCGATATTATAGAATGGTGATCTTAAGCTGATTATTCATAATTAACGACACAAATTGTTTCACCAAATTCAAATTCTTGATCATGTGTAACCATACTCCTCTACAAAAAGTACAAATACCCTTTCGAACAACTTTCAAAACTTATAAGGACAAAAAATGATCTTCAAATCTCCATCAGCTTCATAAGAACCCAATGAAATAACTTTTGACTTTGATACTACGTTGTGAAAATCACCGCTCTAATATCAATTTGTAGCGAAAATTACTTCTTCGATATCAATTTATATCAAAAATATAGTTTGTATACCAATTTGTAGCTAAAATACAGCTCTGATGCCAATTTGTAGTGCAAATACATTTCTAATACTAATTTGTAACTCAAATACAACTTTGATACCAATTTGTCACAGACGCTCTTACACTAATTTGTTACCCTCGTGGAAGCGGAACAACAGTTTGTATAAATGGTGAATGACATAAAAATAAATAGTAACGTATGTATACATAGTATATACATATTAATAATATCGTACATGTGAACAATGCACAGTATAAATTTGTGAAAATTACAATAAACACAAAATATTGATTTGCAACACGAAATAACAACTTGCCTACGTCCACATCAAAGAAATACTTTCCAATGTCCACAACAAAGATCAATCGTATTGCTCAAATTTAAATTACAAATATATTACAAACAACATCTAATTGGTGTTAATGGCATGACAGTTCAACAGTTAGAGTTTGACGGATGGTATCACTAGGTCATGGGTTCAAACCCAGTTTGCGACATCTTTAATATGTTTTGGGATCCTATAAAAACCCTTAAACTCATATTCTTGGAGGAAACATCTCATTTGGGATAAGATATCTCACAAATAAACCAATATTTAAAATACACAGATCACTCTTGATTGTTTTGTGTTAAAAATTAGTAAACAAAAAATAAAAATATGACACAAATTTCGAAAGTGTAATAGCATCAATCTAACATTTACTAATAGAGAGTCCCCATAAATAAATAAACATAAACATTTACGTCTTGCGCTTTAAAGCATAACATTTTGTTTTACAATAAACTAATAATAAAAAACAACAAAATTAGACTGTTGAAACTTGAACCTAAGATAATCTTAATAAAGTTTAAATTATATCATGAATTAAAAACTCAACAAAAGCAAATCAACACCCTTATCACATAAATATGAAAAAATTTCTACCAAATCTTGCACAATTATTATAAGTCAAAATTTTAGTACAATAATTCTTAAAGTTATTAATGGAAAGTCAAAGAAAATAACATAATAAAAATATTTAGGAATTTGTCAATGTGCGGCTCAAAGTCATTTAAGTTCACGTTTGAAAAGCGTAAACACAATTTTTATAGGCTTTACCAAAACCTTTGTTATAGAAATAAACAATTGTAACCTAAATAATTACAAAAATATATTTGATTGTCAATGTTGTTATATTCTAGTGGTTAAGGCTGTGTGGATTTGTTCCCTACCTATTAGGTTCGAGTCAACATAGGCTTGATGCTTATATAAAAATGTTCAAAAATTTTTAATAAGAGGAATAAGTCAATTACAACTCTAAGGCAGACATAATTTGGAAAATTTAAATATCGGGAACTTGAACATTATATATAATTACAAACATTATAAATTGTTTAAACTCCAAGAACCTGCCGGTTACCCGGTCCGACCCGTGTATTTGTCATATAGTATTGAAAATCGGTCTCTTCGGTGATTTGTCTCTTCTCATTAAACACTCAAAACAACAAATACTCTTTTTCTTCATCTCCTTGGCTTCTCAAACCCATTTATTTGTTTCCATCCAACAGATAAACAAAGGGATAAATTCTTTTGGCTAAAATGGTTATTTGGACCGAGACCGGCTCGACTCGGACCGAGACCGGCTCGACTCGGACCGAAATTTCGTTTAACCTAAAGTCCGATTATCCAGTCTCACCTGGTCCGGGCTCGGTCCCAAAACATTCAATTTTTTATAGTCCGGTCCAATCTTCGGTTTTGCCTAATCGGACTGACCCAACCCTAGTATAGAGTGAATAATTGGGGGTATACGAGTAACTTCAATAGAATAATAAAACAAAAGTCTTTAAGTTAAGCCATATGAGTCATTGCAATTAATCGAGTTGTTTAAGCCATGAGGCTTATTGACTCATTTAATTTACATTTAAGCAATAACACATAAATATTCTTATGTTTGTAACACATTGTAAGTAAGTCTGTTAATTGGTTTCTGAAAATCGACCGAATCGGTCGAATTGCATTGAATTGAACCGATAAATAATCAAACCGAAAAATAACCGTAACTGAATAGTAAAAACTGAATCGAATGAAGTTTGGTTCGGTTTTGGTTTTTAGAAGTTTGAAAACCGAAATAATCAAACCAAACCATATAAAGAAAAAATTTCCCAATTACCCTTGTAACCCTTGAAAATTACTCTTGCAACCCAAGAAGATGCAATTTTGCTTTTACGTATGTTGAAATTATAGGACTATTCTTTTAGGGCTGCAATAATCCATGTTGAAGTCACAAACTCTGAATTTATAGTACTGAATTTTGAAATTATAGGACTGAATTTTAGGATTGTATTTATAAGACTAAATTTTGAAATTATAGGACTGTATGTTGAAATTATAGGACTGAATTTCGTAAGCCCTATGAATTTTGTAAGCCCTGTTGAAATTATAGGACTGAAATTATGTTGAAATTACAATGTGAAACATTTTGTGATGAAAAACAAAAAAAAACCTAATTGAATCGAACTGCACAGTTTGGTTCGATTTTGGTTTTTTTAATTTAAAATTGGATAATCGAATCGAATCGAAAATCGAACTTGAATTTGGATCGAGTTCGATTTTGGTACCATTTGAACCGATTAACAACCCTAATTGTAGTAGAGAAAAAATTCAAAATAGATGAAACTTTTAAAAATGATAGCCAATGAATTTTTCATTTATTATTTTATTTTAAATTATTTTTTCATTTAAAGGACTTTTTATAGGTATATAATATAATTATTTTTGTACAATGTAAATTTTTTTTTCTAATTTATCTTTTTATTAAGTATTATAATTTTTATATTTTCTTGTCTCATTGTTGTATTTAAAATTTACACAAAATACATTAAAATATGTATAATTGAATCTTATCTCAAATGCATCATATTTTTTCTTGATTAAACTAATTATTTTCCATTCAATTGTAATTATGTATTGACAACTTTATATTTATTCAATTTTAAATTCTCGAATTTGTTTGAAATGCACTTAAAATTTGCGGGGAACCTCTTCCTATAGGAAAGTTACTAGCACTCAATCAATTACTGTCTCATAAACCGAAGACTCTTTGGAATGGGTAGCTCCACCCAAATAACACACTATTTTCATTATTTAGTTTTCAATACAAACTCTACCTACATGTCCAAAAACAAAAAAAACCCTCTGCATCAGATTTTCAGACCATGCATATTTTGAAGATGAAAACATGTCCTCAAAAGCTAATACAAATAGATAAAATAAACTTACTATTAAGGAGATGCTTTTAAAAAAAAAACTCTCCATTAGCTCCCAAATCATGCAAAGAGAGTTCTCAATTATAGTAGTGTACCAATTGAGCTCGTAGAGACGTGACAAATGATATCATATATCACATATTCAAACCCGATCGATAGCATGGAGTGGAGAGGGCTAATGGTAAAAAAATAATAATAAATTATCAAATCATTAAATGTTTTAAAAAACCAACAAAATCTTATTACGTTTTCAAATTACAAAATCATTGTCTCTTTGAACGAAAATTCTAAATGTCGAGGAAGTGGGCGAGGAAAACAACAAGGGAGGGAGAGAGGGGGTCATCCATCCCCCTTGGGATGCACGCATAAAAAAATGGTACGCACCTTGAGGGGGATGGATGCCCCCTCTCTCTCTCTCTCTCCCTCGCTGTTTTCCTCGCCCACATCCTCGACAAGTAGAAGTGCTTCTCTTTGAAAAGTAGAAAAGAGGTCCATGAATGAGGGGGCATGTAAGGAAAAGTACCAAAAGTGCAGAGGGACCTTAGACTTGTCCCTTTTCAAGCACTTGTGGAGAAGTATAGACACTAGCTGTTTGTAATTTGGAATGGAATATATGTACATGGTTCAGTTTCATCATCGCATAATATGGCACATACAAAATTTGACATCTCTAGAGTTGTCACTGACTTAAACACCACGATTTTGGGTTCATTATGAGCTTTTGTGGTGTGAGGGTTTTTTTTTCAAAATGATTCGTAGCTATTAGGAAGTATACATTTTTCTTATTATAAACTTTAATGATGACTCTTCTATGCTTGATGTAAAATTATTCAAGTCAACACTATTTCAATATTTTCTTTTCTCGTGTATTATGCTATGAGGTTAGTCCCCTTAGAATTAGTGATAAACTACCTGACCAACTCACTAAACCACTGTACACACTATAATTATGCGCACACAGCAGATTATTTTCTTAATTTTCAAAGCACAACACTAATTTCTAGTCAATATATACTACATCATTACCCGTGGGTAGAGAATTCCATAACGTACACTACATTCTGAGTCTACCTGAGTCAAGTCCTTCAAATGCAGATATTATACACTGAATGATTAAACAAGGAACTAACCACAATTTTGCTATTGACTCATTTTACCAACCCACTTTGCCATCAGTGGGATGTACGTACCCTAATATAGATATTGCTTTGCCATGATTGAATATTTGGGCTCAAATGAATTTCGTTCCGTACAGGGGTGGGCAAACAAGTCGAGGAACCGTGGATCCAAACCGAACTGATTTTTATTATGTAAATATTAACCAATTTTGTTCTTAATTGCAGCGTCAAATATTATGAGCTGAAGGTGCATGATTTGTTCATTGAGCCAATCCAATTATAAACTGAAAAGTGAAAAGTTAACCCTCTTTATGATTTTTTTAGTTTTTGTAATATTTTTTGCTGAATATGTTAATGGATTTCAATCAATATTCAATCTTTCCAAATAAAACCGACCCTGACGTTTTTCGATTTTTAGCTTATATAATATAAACAAAAAGCATAGGAAACATATTAGTGCACCAAGATTACTGATATTGTTGAAAACTTGAAACAACAAACCAAATTGAATTGTTAGGTACTAATAATGCGCAAAATAAATAATCATCAATTTACTACTAAGTAATTGATAAGTAAATGAAGAATTTAAGTGCAGGATGGATCACCATACGCCCCTATGCTATGGTGAATTTGCTTATATAGTATGTGTGAAAATGACAGAAATCAATAAATTTCCCTGGAAAGTCTTGTTAAGCACAACTAATCTACATCTACAATCAGAAATTTGTATGTTAAGAGATTGTCAACCAATGCATCCATAAGGTGTTTGAACTGAAGTAGTACGTGGTGATTTTATTGATAGAAAATGTGGAAAGCCTATACATCCGAGATGATCGATCTAGCAGTTTTTCTTACAAACATAAACCGGGTCGATGTACTACTACTACTCAGTCATCATGTGGAAGCATTGAAAACTATAGAAACCAACCAAACAATGCTTCACTTACAAGGGATATGCTGCATAAAAGTTTCACCTGTTTTATTTTGTGCATAATGTTTGTACCAGCGAAACTCGATCATTAATTACTAAATGTCTTAACAAATCCAGACTAAAACTTCACAAAAACTGATTTCTTCACAAATGATATTAGGATCACTCATTCAACACTATCAATTACAATGGTTTTAGGACTCCTGTAAGCCAACAGTAAGTACATGTAGTGGGGGGTTTAAGACATCATTTAGTGGGGCTCGCATTTGCCCCGCTTCCTTTGTTTTTTCTTCTTTGACATCTCTAGAGTGTTTCGATATGTTGAATAGAGAGACGTGAGGCCTGAAATCGATAGCCTCACATTTTCTTTTCGTGTGTGCTATGCTAAGAGGTTAGTGTGTTTTTGCTTAACACCTTATCCTATCTATCTATCTATCTATCCTCTCCTTGGCTCTATAAACACCTCTCTTTCACTCTCAATTCATTCTGTACTTTCACCTCGTTTCTTCATATTTCCTCCTCATCTCTTCTCATCTTCTTATCCAAGCTTTGGGAAATTACTCGCAATTCTCTATGCATTTACATTTTTCTAGTTCTTTCTTCTGTCAATCTCAATGTCTACAGCACGCGTAGTTTTGTTAACTATATTGAGTTGAGTGTTATCAAACTGCACAGAAAGACTAGAGGCTGAACTCAATTTGAAGAGGTTTTGTAACACTTCTTCAAAGCTCGGATATAGGAGGAAAAGCTAAACTTCAGAACATTATTGTATTTGTTCAAGTTTTTGGTACACAATTTGACTAATTCAATAGAGAAACTTTGGGAGATTAAGCGTACTGAAGGACTAGTGGGTGATGGCTCCGAAAACAGGAAAAACCAAGCCTCACAAAACGAAAGGAGATAAGAAGAAAAAAGAAGAGAAAGGTGAAGGAAAAAAAAAAAAAACTCTCAAACTCGTATCAACATTCAATTCTTGAATTCTCATTAGAATTATTTTAGCAAGTTTTTGTGATGTTTAATTTTGGTAACATTTCATTTCAGTGTTGCCAACTTTACTTGATATCACTGTTGAGACACCGGAATATACTCAGCTTACGCTCAAGGTACGTAAACATTATGTCTTCTTCGAGTTTGGGGACCAAACTGAGCTTTGTCTAATTTGAGCAGGGTAGGCCTACATTAACTAGTTCAGTTCATGATGTCTTTGTTGATAATGTGTTGTTATTGTGCACCACAGGGAATATCGACGGATAGGATCTTAGATGTCAAGAAACTTTTATCGGTCCAGGTTGAGACATGTCACGTAACTAATTACTCCTTATCTCATGAGGTATGTTCTTAGGCGCGCTCCTTATTATACCGCAGTAGGCTCTTAAGTACCATAAAATCTGTGTATGCATTTGCATTGTTGAGGTTAAACCAAGATTGTATGAGCGTAATTATGTACATTAATAAAGCTCTATGCTATTCAATTCCTCAAATAATATAATGGACACGGAGTCTAAAATTAAAATATACATAAAATATGTAATAAGATCACAGAACAAGCAACGGATGAACATACTACTACTGTGAAAGCTAATGCACTAACATAAGCTCGTTTTTGTGGGGAAGTAGTTTTCTCGGTACGGTGACACAAAACTAGCTAAGATAATCTAAATAATGATCAGAGTGTTTGTTAGAACGTCCACATTATAGGGTCCGATTGATCGCGTTGTCGTCTAATTGTCTAAATTGTCCATAGGGGCTAGCTGAATTTTCCCTAGCATAGTGAAGAAGGCATCTTACTTCAAAGGCCTTTAATGGGCCAAGACTTCAGTTGTACAGTACTGAAGTGGACTTTTTCGATTAGGCCCCTTGTGATTTTGTACGGAAAAACAGTTGTAGCTATCTTTGTATTGATGTCGAAGAGGTCGATTGTCTTGTGTACTATGGTATTTACTCGTAATTACTCTGTTATGGCCAAAAGAATAAAACATTTATATCATGGTATCGACGGTATGGTACTTGTTGGTGCGATCGGTAGCTTTATATAATTTCCGTAAATTTGATCAATATTTCATGTTTCATGAATTGACAACATCAAAAAAAAAAAAATGGGGATTGGTTTCATGTCACTTTAGAATTCAGTTAAGTTTCATTTAGTTGTAAGAATCCTATTAAAATGAAAATGTTATTTATTAATTCTTTTGAGCTGAAATTTTGACGAGATTTATAAAAAAAAATAACGTACTAAAGTTTCATACAGGTGCGGGGTGCCAAGCTGAAAGACTCGGCGGAGATACTCACATTCAAACCTCCTCACCTCTCCATCGTTGAAGGTACTTTTCGACGGATCAGATCTTTTCTCATTCATAATCCAACGGTCACGTTTTCCCACCTGTAACACTATAAAACCTTTTGTTCTCCTATTGCAGAAGACTACACTCAAGAGCTCTCCATTGATCATATACGCCGGCTGCTAGATATCGTAGCCTGCACCACCTTCTTCACTTCCTCCACGTCCTCCTCCTTCTCTCCCAAACAACCGAACCGGGCTAACTCCAGAGAACCCGATTCAGGGAGCTCCACCATTAATGGCAAGTATGGGAAGTCAGAAGCTTCAGCCATTGTTGATGCAGCAAAGGAAGCAAGTGACAAAGGAGCTTCAATGTACCCTCCTCCAAAGCTTGGGCAATTCTACGATTTCTTAGCCTTTTCACAGCTTTCGCCTCCAATTCAATGTGGGTTCTGCCTCTATTTAGTCTAATGTCTAGTAGTTTTCATTTGTTACATAATTTTTAATGTTGGGTTGATTGAAATGTGGGTTGTTCTCATTTTTTTGCAGATATTCGGAGGTCGTCTCGCGCGTTTTCAGATGATAAAACTGATGATGATTTCTTCCAGATTGATGTAAGTTTATTACTTTTGAGTTCATGTTTATCAGCTTAAACATTGGGTGATTTCATAATAATGAATAGTGCAATTGTACAAAGTTAAAGGGAAAAAAATGAACATTGCTAAAATTGTTATAAAGTTGTATGTCCTAATTCTTCAACTTATAAGGCATTAGTGTGTTTGATTGGGTTGAATTTTTGTAGGGATGATGAAAATGAAGAGCTGATCGTCACAGAAAATTGTTATGTACTTTAAATTATTATGTGGATGCAATGAGTTAAGAGTGAATATGAATAGTCAGTTGAGCCAAAATATCAAAACTAGGGAAAGGGGTTATTATTTGGTAAGAATTTGTATAAGATTTAGTTTGGGTGTAATTGTAGGTTCGAGTATGCCATGGAAAGCCAGTGACAGTAGTTGCCTCAAGGAAAGGGTTTTACCCTGCTGGAAAAAGAAATCTCCTCAGTCACTCACTTGTTGATTTGTTGCAGCAAATAAACAGGACATTCGATGCAGTGAGTGTTGAACTCTTTTGTTGCTTTTACCTGTGGCGATTTTATTTTTTATAGTTGTTACTTCTATATATAGCTTTAAAGTAAAATTTGAATTGGTATTCAGGCTTACAAATCACTCATGAAAGCTTTCATTGAGCACAATAAGGTATGGTTTATCATACAATTTTGAGTAGATAAGGTTTAGTGGTTATATTCTTTATTGGTTCTGATTTCATTGTTTGCAATTTTTAGTTTGGGAACCTTCCATATGGTTTTCGCGCAAACACATGGGTTGTCCCTCCAATTGTTGCTGATAACCCATCAACTTTTCCCCCACTTCCTACAGAGGATGAAAGTTGGGGAGGAAGCGGTGGTGGTCAAGGAAGAGATGGGAAACATGATCACCGGAAGTGGTCTAAAGACTTTTCAATATTGGCTGCTATGCCTTGTAAGACAGCAGAAGAGAGACAAATTCGAGATCGAAAAGCTTTTCTACTTCACAGTTTATTTGTCGACGTATCAGTCTCTAAAGCTGTTGCTGCAATTCAACGGCTAGTTGAGAACTCTACCACACCTTCAGCTTTGCATGAAGAACAAGTTGGAGATTTGAAGATTGCAATAACAAGAGATGCTCCTGAAGCAAGCACAAAGTCAGATGGTAAAAATGATGGAATTCAGGTTTTGGGAATAACACCACCAGAGCTTGCTCAGAGAAATTTACTTAAAGGGATTACTGCAGATGAAAGTGCCACAGTTCATGTAAGAAAAAAAATCATTCCCTCTTTGTTGAACATGTATATTTGTTAGTGTGGTTACTCGCTTGTTCTATTTTATATTACACGATAATTAGTGAAACAATTATATCGAGCCTTTGAGTAGAGTAGTGTTCTTGCAGGATACTGCTACTTTAGGTGTTGTGGTAGTTAGACATTGTGGATACACAGCCATTGTGAAAGTTCCAGTTGAGGTGAATTGGAAAGGTCCTATTCCCCAGGACATTCACGTTGAGGACCAACCAGAGGGAGGTGCCAATGCCTTGAATGTTAACAGGTATGTGTTATGTATGCATGTCATACCTCAGTCCATCTAGTGAATTTTACGGTACTTCAGGCGGCATAACATATAAGCATACTAATACTATACACATTTCTCTATTAGATGATCCCTGATGCCTAAACAGACTGTCACCTTTTTTACGATCTTCTCATTGGTCTGCTTATTAATTTTCTTCCAGCTTAAGAATGTTACTTCACAAGTCAGCCACGCCTCAATCTAGTGGTGTTCAACGCTCTCAGAATGCAGATTGCGGGGATTTGCAATCTGCTAGGTCATTAGTGAGGAAAGTAATAGTGGAAAGTATGGAAAAGTTGCAATGCGAATCTACTCATAAGAGGTCGTCCATCCGATGGGAGCTAGGAGCATGTTGGGTGCAGCATTTGCAAAATTTAGCTTCAGGGAAGACAGAGTCTAAGAAACCCGAAGAAGCAAAGACTAAACCAGCTGTGAAGGGTCTTGGGAAACAAGGTGGACTGCTTAAGGAAATTAAAAAAAAGACTGATGACAAGGGCGTTGGTTCGCAGGATAAGGAAAACACAAATGGCAATACTTCTGACATAAGCAAAAACCCGAATGGGACTGATAAGAAAGATGTAGAAAAACAAGAACTGGAAAAGGAAATGATGTTGAGAAAAGTGCTTCCTGAAGCAGCATTTCTGCGTCTAAAAGAATCAGAAACTGGCCTTCACTTGAAGGTTTGCGCTTTTTGCTACCACTCATGCTCAAATCTATCTTACAATGCCATTGTTGAACTCAAACCTTTGTTAATATTATAAGGTTTTCAATTTGGATCCATCTTTATAAACTTATTCAAGAAAAATTCATTGCCTGATGTAGTATTGAGATATGATATTTGTTTTGATTTATCACATTTCCATTTGTGTTGACAGTCGCCTGCCGAGTTGATTGAGATGGCGCATAAATACTATGATGATACGGCACTTCCAAAACTGGTAAAATGTCTTCCCTGACATAGAACTATCCCTTTTCATCAGAGGATTTCTGTTACCTTCTTTATTTTGCTTTATTCAATTTTTTTGATTGTGCCTGTTGGATTTTATTAGGTAGCAGATTTTGGCTCGCTTGAACTCTCTCCTGTTGATGGGAGGACATTGACGGATTTTATGCACACAAGAGGCTTGCAAATGTGCTCGTTGGGAAGTGTGGTAAGTTTGAATTCTTCGTCTTCTATCATAAAATATAAATGTAAAACACCAGTCTTCAGTTTTAGGTACTAATAAAGGATACTAAATGGATGGGTCAATACGAGTGGCATTGAACTACTTTCCCAATATGTGACTCAAACGAGCTTGTAACTTGGCATCAAGTTTTATGACCATTAAGTTTGCTTCACTGTTAACTATTTAGCGTTTGTAGGTTCTTAACAGAACATACTAATTCCCTGGTCAATGTACTGTTGGATTATAGCCTTATAGGAGGCCATATGTACTCATGGTTGGTTGCTCTTGAAATGTCCTACGTATAAATGTTTGATTTGTTTCATTATTAGATACCAACTGATGGTTGTTTTCCATGTTGGCTCTTTCTTACTGGTGCAATTACAGATGGGACAACATTATTCTTGTTAGATATTGTAGATAATTATTGCGAGAACAAAAAAACTTCATAGGTCGAGTTTCTAACTAGGATTTTATTTATCTTTCCCCGACTAGGTTGAACTTGCAGACAAGCTCCCTCATATACAGTCACTTTGTATACATGAGATGATTGTTCGGGCTTATAAGCACATAGTGCAAGCAGTTGTTGCAGCGGTTGATAATATAGCGGACTTGGCTGGATCGATAGCTGCATGTTTGAACATTTTGCTGGGAACACCATTACCTGAAAATTCTGATGCAGACAATACAGACGATAAATTGAAATGGAAGTGGGTTGAGACCTTCCTTTCGAAAAGGTATGGGTGGAAACTGAACTCTGAAAGTTTCCAGGACTTGAGGAAGTTCTCAATTCTTCGTGGGCTTTGCCACAAGGTATAGTACCCGATCTCTGGAATTTCCATCCTAGTCCTTCCAAGTTCACATTCACCTCAATTTAAACGAAATTGCTCCTTTAATAGGTTGGGCTAGAGCTTGTTCCTAGGGACTACGATATGGACCTCCCATCACCTTTTAGGAAATTGGATGTTGTTAGCATGATCCCAGTGTACAAGGTAGTTAACATGATCATTGCATTCAAAGCTGGAACCGACATTAATGATGAAGCTTGACTTTGCGACTGTATACTGCAGCATGTAGCGTGCTCATCTGCAGATGGACGTACTCTGCTGGAATCATCCAAGACTTCCTTAGACAAAGGCAAACTGGAAGATGCTGTTAACTATGGAGCCAAGGTGTGAAATATAACTTCTTAATATTGCGGCAATTGCATGTACTCGAATACTTATTTTAATATGAAATTTGCAGGCACTTGCAAAGCTTGTTGCAGTTTGTGGCCCTTACCATCGAATGACAGCTGGTGCCTACAGCCTTTTGGCTGTAGTGCTTTACCATACTGGTGACTTTAACCAGGTATGTGCTGATATATACATGTAATTGTGTTGGTAACAATCTAGCTAGAAAAGCATTACACAAAATTTTCTGAAGTACCGACGTAGTTGTTAAGATTAATACTTCAAGTTGTTATCAATTTATTCTATCATTACTTGGGCAATTAATACTAATTGGACTTGTTACTGAAATTTATATACTGACGGGTTGTTGACAAGTATAGCTGCGCAGATGCCTTTCCTGGATTCTTCAATAGAAAAAAGAAGAAGAAGAAAGTGTTTCTTGTAATTTTGTGAATTTCCAACATATTGTAGTCCTTTAGTGCTTCAAACCTAGTTCTGTTTTACTAGTTTAACTTGAATTATTGCTGTTAAAGCTCTCTGATTGCCATTCTTGTACAGTTCCATTTGAAATCAGGGTAAACAAAACAGATCTTACTGTTCTTGTCATACTTTGCATTACGTGAACTGTAGTTTTAAGTGCATTAGAAAATAAATATGTCTACATTGGTCGGCAGAGCTTGTGTACATAGTTTGCTCTGTTTAGAATGTTGAGCACTTAAGAACTGTCTTGTAGCATGGGATTTTTACATTGTCATGGCATCTGTCATTTTTCTTTTATCAGTTATGTGATACAATAAGTCCATATGTTGATGTAATCTAATTGGAGCAGGCAACCATCTACCAGCAAAAGGCTTTGGATATTAATGAGAGAGAACTTGGTCTTGATCACCCAGACACAATGAAAAGTTACGGGGACTTGGCAGTTTTCTACTATAGGCTTCAACACACAGAATTGGCCTTGAAGTAAGTTTCACATTACTAATTGTGGTCTTCTCATTATATATATCCTCCTAGTAGAAAGTAGTTAATTTAAATGTTTCTACCCTAACCAAAAAGTATTTTTAGATAATAAAGATCACATAATCTATTCAATCATTTTAACTTAAATTTGATCATAATATTTATGGTAAAGTAACTTTCAGAATGAGCTGATTTTGGTGAAGATGATCTCTTCATTTGAGTGCCATTCAAGTGTTTAAAACAGTCAACTTTATGGGAAACAAATAGGCCAGTTTTTTTTGTGATTGACTATATTTTATTTGAAAAACATGGCTAAAGCAGCAAGAAAAAGAAGAATTCCTGCCTGGTCTTAGAGAAAATTAGAGTTTGGGGTATTCATTTATGTCAAGATGGTGAACTAAGATAATTCTTTTCCTCTTATTTCAGGTACGTTAATCGAGCATTATATCTTTTGCATTTAACTTGTGGGCCTTCTCACCCAAATACTGCTGCCACTTATATCAATGTCGCAATGATGGAAGAAGGCTTAGGAAACATTCACGTTGCACTTAGATACCTACATGAGGCTCTCAAGTGTAACAAAAGGCTACTTGGAGTTGATCATATACAGGTCTCTCTCTCCCATTAGCCAAATTAACTACTTTTGCTATGAATGACTTAAATGGTGATTTTGGTGAATCTTCATCATGTAGAATCACTGCTACAAAAGATAGAGCATGAGATATTGTTTGGGAAGCTACCAGTAAAACTAGACCGCCAAGAATTTATACAATACTTGCTTCTAAAACAGTCATGTTAATCAATTTTCCTTGGAATATTTGCACAGACTGCTGCCAGTTATCATGCCATTGCAATTGCTCTTTCATTAATGGAAGCATACTCCTTGAGTGTTCAACACGAACAAACCACTCTACAGATACTGCAGACAAAGCTTGGGAAGGAAGACCTTCGTACACAGGTAACTTCATAACCAAAGCTTGATGTTCATATCTTAGCTCCACTTGTGGTCTTTTTTCTAAAACTATATCTTCTTGCAGGATGCTGCTGCATGGCTTGAGTACTTCGAATCCAAGGCCCTAGAGCAACAAGAAGCCGCACGCAATGGTACTCCAAAACCAGATGCCTCTATTGCCAGCAAAGGTCACCTGAGGTAAACAATTCTTATTTATAGCATATTCTTGTTTTTGCATGCTGTTCCATATTCAGTCTTATCTTATTCAACTGCGTGTTGTTCAAATAGTTCAATTGCTTTTATAAGCATACTTTTCCATGGGAATATATGTTGACTTAGATTTTAGTCCACTCTGCTGAATTACTAAATGCTAAAGGTGTTTCAGTATATTTGCTTACTCATATGTTATCTTGCCAGTGTATCAGATCTTTTGGACTACATAAACCCTGATGCAGATCTGAAGCGAAGGGAGAACCAAAGAAAGCTAGCTGCACGCGCGAAGGTAATTCCTTTTTCCTCCAGAAACCTTTTGAACAATGGCTATAACCACAATTCTAGTAATGTAATTCAAGTCTCCATATTAAACCCCTCTTTTTTACTTTTATCAGATTAAAGGTAAACCGGAAGAGGACACAGTCACTGATGAATATCAAAAGAATCCTCCAGATTCATCACCAATTTATGATGAGATGGAAACCTCTAGCGATGAAGAAAACAAAAAAGAAGCTCAATTGGTAGAGCAAAGGGAAGAGAAACCCATTGCTATCGTAGTAGATGAACCTACATTAAACCAACAAGATGACTTGTTACATGAAGACATCTCGGACGAAGGATGGCAAGAAGCTGTTCCAAAGGGCCGTTCTCTTGCAGGTCGTAAGCCTTCTGGTTCAAAAAGACCAAGCTTAGCTAAGCTAAATACAAATTCCATGAATGCCCCCGAGTCTGCAAGGCACAGAGGAAGACCTTCCAACTACATATCCCCAAGGACTTCTCCTAATGATGCTAGTCCCATCACTTCTGTTTCGAGGAAGTTAGTTAAGAGTTCAAGTTTTAGTCCAAAAGGAAACAGTAGTACTTCACCAATGACTAATGGAGAGAATTCTGCTAACACGAAGTCAGCTCCGGTAACTCCTATACCAACCATTCAACCTGTCAAGTCAAGTCCACTGGCCAGCTCAATCAATTCCCAACCAACTGGAAAGCTCTTGTCTTACAAAGAAGTTGCATTGGCTCCACCTGGGACAATAGTGAAGGTTGTGGCAGAGCAGCAGCCAAAAGGGCACGTTGCTGATGAGCAAACATCTAAGGAAAGTGCGGAAACTGCGATATCAGAACCTAAGCAAAGTGAAGAGATTGCAGTAAAAGATGTATTGGTAGAAAAGGTCCAAAATACTGTCAAAGGAGAGAAGCATTCTTCAGTTGCTAATAAGGAAGGTAAGGGTTCTGTAGTTGATGGAAAAGAAACAGAAGCGCGACACACAGTTGGAAGTGAATCTCCCATGGAAAATGATGGTGTTGATTCAAAAGACGCAAAAACTGATCAAAACTTAACACCTGAACTTAAGGACAAATCAAATGTCACTTCTGAATTGAATGCCAAGGAGAGCAATGGAGCTTCCTTAACTTTGGAATCTCAACCTGTTGCCACAGAAGGTCCAGCTCCGCCACCGAATAAGGATGTGACAGCTGTTGAGGAAAAAGTGACAGTGGAAGCTGAAAGTCCGCATGATGGGAAGTCAGAAGGAGAAAAGCAGGATGAAGCAGATATGGCTGCAAAAGAAGCAAGCAGGAAACTTTCTGCAGCGGCACCTCCATTTAACCCAACACTGATTCCTGTATTTGGCACAGTTCCTATGCCAGGCTTCAAAGATCACGGAGGAGGAATTCTACCCCCACCAGTCAATATTCCACCAATGTTGACATCTAATCCTGTTCGAAAGTCTCCCCATCAGTCGGCAACAGCAAGGGTTCCATATGGTCCCCGACTATCAGGTGGTTACAGATCTGGCAACCGTGTTCCACGTAATAAGCCTAGTTTCCAGAACGGAGATCATGCTGGAGATGGTAATCACTTGAGTCCACCAAGAATAATGAATCCCCATGCAGCTGAATTTGTACCTGGCCAACCATGGACTCCCAATGGTCTTTCGGTATCTCCAAATGGTTCTGCAGCATCCACACAAGGTACTCTGCCTTCTCCAGATTCTAATCCAGTGTCACCTAATGGTTTGCCATTACCTCCAAATGGTACGTCATTGTCACTTGATGGTCTTCCAGCATCTACAAACAGTTCTCTTGCAACTACTACACCTGTTGAAGTCGATGAAAGCAAAAAGGAAAATGGTGTGGAGGAGAATGCCAATACCAAAAACCTTTCAACTGAAGAGAAGCCTTCCATTGAAGATAAGACAGGTGATCAAAACTCTCCTGATGAGCAGAACAAACAAAGATAATGATTCCGGAGAGAGTGAGCAGATTAGTCCTGATCTTGAACAAACTCAAACTGCCACATCCGCTCCTGATGACCTTATGGTGGTAGAAGAGACTTGTACGGATTCAAAGAATGACCAAAAGGTGACCAAGTGTTGGGGAGACTATAGTGATAATGAAGCTGATGCAACTGAGCTTGCTGAAGTAAAGAGTTAAAAAGATTGATAATTAACCTTCTGTAGAAAAAAGGTGCAAGTTACAGTAACTATGCAGCTCGGCAGTAATGTGAAGAGTGAGAAATGAGAAGTGAGAAGCAAAGCTTGTCATTGATAATCAAATGACCAGACAAAATCGTTCGAACGGACTCTGTTGGATGTGGTGATGCCTATGTTACAGTTACCATGTCTTGCTCTTAGAAGTGACAGAGGAGACTGTTGGTTGGAAGACTAGAGTTGCATGTTATGCTAAAGAAATCCACTGGCAGCTGAAGGAACCATCACTAGTGGGTTGTCTGGTGAGTCGAATGCTTTTCATTCATATTTTACTTTGATTTGTTGCTCAAGTAAATAATAGAACAGTGTCATGCTTATTACTTGGTAAACGAATTAAAACTTCGTACTCTTTGATCTCGATAAATGTTCATTTCTGTAAAATTCCATGTATTACAGGCTTGTTCAACTTTTTTGTTGCTTGGTTAGCTGCTTCTGTGTAGGAATTTTTTTTTCCGCTTTGCCTGATTTTGAGGTTTTTTGTGCAACCTGCAACATTTTTTTGCACTAAGCAAGGCCTTAGTAACAAGTTTTATGTCATGAAGCCATTCCATCTACCAAAGGAAAATTTGTTGATATCAATAGTACTAGTAGGTGTGGATGCGTGAATGCATTCTTAGAGAATTATATCGTATTTCTGTTATGGTTTATCAGTTTGAAGTTCTCAATGACCTATTTCGTAAAAAAAAAAACAGATGTGTTGATTTGAAACTTGAACAGAGAATTAGTAAAATTTTGGTGAGCAATTGTTCGTGTTCTTTCTTTAGAAAAACATCAACAAAGGTTGTCTAATGCATTTGGCTTCAAACTCTCCTCTTCAATAAAACTGATATCTTTAGGATTAGAAAGTTCAACTATGGCATTACTCCACGATGTTTTTCAATATATTCATAGTTTCACACAAACGCCAACGATAACAAGTCTACAATAATATAAAAAATATTACAAATGCAAGATAGAGAACTGAAACAAATGGAGCTGCAGACCGCGCCAGAACACGAACAAGGTGTTGCACGCACCCTCTCCCTTCAGTCTCATTTGCTGCATTCTGGGCAGCGTAGGTAACTGTTATCCATTCTCTATTTGTGAGGATCCTTAAGACACAGTCCTGGTTTTACACAGTTCCTACGATGGTAATACAGAATGTTCTAAATATTATAATAACTCTACTAAAAAACATTGAAAGAAAAAGGAAATTCTACCAGACAAACCACACGCAATGAACACATGTATATGATGTATTACTCCCTCTCTCTCTTAGTATCAAAGAATATATGTTCAACTACAGTTATATACAAGAAACTGGAGTGAACATGACGTCTGAATAAGAAAATACAGAAGAATGTTTGCTTCCGGCCAAAATTGGTTGTTCGCTAATTTACATTTTTATTAAGGAAAACAAAAATCAGCAGGTGAAAATTGTTAAACGTGCCACAGTCTAAACACAGGGCTTCCAAGGAATGTGCCGTCCTTGGTGTAGTGACAATCGATCTACTGCTGGAAATGAAGTAGCACAGCATAGAATGTCTCACCAATTATTCAGTTGAGAAGTAATGCTTTTTGCCAAGGGATGGTATTCTGTATGAATGTGCTTCTTAGCCTTCTCAGAGCCAGGATGACCTAGCCATTCATCATACAAGGTCTTTATTTGGAGATTCTCGAAAGGATCAGCAACCATAACCTGTAAATACGATAAGATCTAAGCGCATATTAACAAGTACAAAATCTACAGAAATTGTACACAGAAACATAATGTAGTTGAGCGCCCCGCATGCAAGTACCCAAATAAATCCGCTTAATGACCAATTTGAGTGTAACACAATAATTTGAGAATTTCCTGAAGGCGCTATAGAAGAAGCTAGAGCATAAAGAATGGCATCATGACCCCAATGACTAAATGAAAAAAACTCTGAAGAAGCACTAGTCGAAATTCTAATATATGTGAGAACTTTAAGGAAGAGGAAAATAATTGTGAGTGCATATATGCACAGCTCATGCATAATCTTTGTATAAGCATCGAAATACGATAGATGACACAACTGGCTGGATTAAATTTAATCAGAGATTCTTCCAAAATTGTGGGAAAGTTAATCATGCTAACAAGAAGATGCACAAGTTGTGCAATCGAATATGATAAGACTACCACATGGTGAGGCTCATCCTATCTGTGCAGCCTGCCCTACACCTGCCCCAGTATTCACTTGGTCTGCAAACCATTTATGGTGGACATATTTTTGCAAGGACAACAAGATTGGTATTCAAATACTTTTTTGCTTAGAATATGTTTGATTTAACTTGAAAACAAGGACCACCATGCAACATGTTTTCAGACACCCGCAAAAGGGAATCTACAGCCAGGAAAGTTTTAGGATACGCATCAATTTCACTGCTAAATCAAATATGATGGAATCTTCCTAAGCTAAAACTTTGTCAAACAAGATTTACAAATCCATTATACTAAAGGCAATATGGATAAAGGAACATATTAGGAATAAGCGTACGATAGTCGGTCTTTCTGAGCCTACATGCCTATGATCTCCATTCCTAGGAAATCCATGCACCAGAATTCTGAGTTCTACACATAAATTAGACTTTTTAAGTACACATGATATCAAGGGAGCACTGGATTTGGTTAGATCTTGAACATAATATTATGTCAAGTAAACTCTGCACCTTCTATATGTGCTAACGGAGGACATCTCCCTTAAATTTCAAATAGAAGTCTCTTAACTTGCTACGTTTACAAGCTCACAGAAACTATTAGAACTACCATATTTGTAGAACAATAAATATAAATGCTTTAATCTTAATTAGGAAGTGTCTTCAAGATATTTGAACTATCACTCAGTGAGTGACCGCAGACTCAGAAAATGCTCAAACAATGCTACCCCCATGTATCTATAAGCTCATGTTAGGGATGAATCTATTTGGTGCAGGCTGTTGTAGAACTATCACTCATTGAGTGACAGAATGCAAATCATATAGCCAAGTAGCAGCACAAATACAACCACAACTTTGGCTAGAGTGTCAGAAAAGTATGGATGAAAAGAATCAACAAAGATTTGAATCAACTGATCAGACCTATGCAGGGAATTATGGAAGTTGCACATGGAAAAATGACCGAGGGACTTCCTGCCTGCATTCATCATAAAATACCAACTGAAGATGTACTGAATTAGATTTGTATTTTTATTATCAGTAGAACACCAAAGATTTCATTGCAAACTCAGACCTTGTGAGTGTCACTCACAAGACTGAGTTGGTTTAATACAAAAGGGAATATTATGAATTGGATTCATAATATTCCCTTAACTGTAGGATAAAAGGTCCACTTACTTCGAGAGTCACTTCACAAAAATCTGAATTTCTTATGGTTTTAAAGTCAAGATTGCCTTCAATTTGTTTTCTGAAAAGTGTCTTTGCAGCATGGCAGAAAATAGTCTCCGCATAACCTCCTGAACTTCCCCCAACTCCTTACAGATGTCCTTCTTCATCAACATTTGTCAGCCTGTACAGATTTATGGTTTTCCAAATTAATTCAATGATTCACAGCAAGTTCACAAAAACATAAGTCAGATACTTACAATCTATCAAGAGGGGACTCCTCCAGAGCCTGGAAATCCACAGATTTTAACTGCCATCCAATAGTTAAAAAGGAAACCATGTCATATAACAGTCCAAGAAAGTTTAAAACAAAACAGAACACTTTGGGACCACTTCATCATACCTTTATCAAGTCCAAAACCTCCCCAGAAGTCAAAACCGAGTCTACCTCTGCCATCTGTACATCATTAAGCTCATTACCAGGTTCTCCCCGATGGTCTGCTGAAAAGACAAAGTCGTCTCTGGCAGCTTCAAGCCTCTTATCATAACATGGCATCACCGTCACATGGTACATTTTGTCCAGCCTATCATAAACTCACCAATCAACTTGTTGAAACGAAATAAAGAGAAGGAGAATCACAGTGGAATATTATTACAGTAAGGCACACAAAGAGTAAAAAAAGTACGCTTCAAAAAAAAAAGTACGAAGCCCTTAGTCTTCAAGCTTCAAATTTGTATTTCCATCAAGAATTTGGTTGCAAGTATGCTTTTCAGGATTATTTTTGTCATAAAAGAAAACCAGTGTATTTACTAATTTGCCATGTCGGCATGAAGCTAGATCATCTGTATGAGGCTTTTTTGGATCACTTTTAGTCACCTAAGTGATGCTTAAGCTTCTGGACACGTATCAAGGATTAGGCTTTACTACCCAGGAAGCCAACTGGAAATGAGACTATACTAGGCCACCCCACCCACCCCAAAAGTAATTTTTCTCAATCACGTGTTGTCACCAATCAAAACCGAACTAAATATTTTTCATTGTAGACTACAATGCTTACCTCAACTTATAACTCAAGAATCATCACGTAAAAGGTGAATGGATCACAGTTAAAACATGAAGTGTCAGAATAGTGCCCACTCATGGTTTAATCTCGTGGACTTTATGACTGAGCCGACTGAGGGAATAAATGCCATAAACAAAATATTTAGATCTAAGAACAAAAACATTTTAATCCATCAAATTCTTGATAAGAACATTTAAGCTAAGACATCCAAATGAAACAAGTTTTTAAACCACATACATTAACTACATCATAAAACACTGAACCAATCACATTCATATCAGAATGGTTTCAGATCATTAACTCAATGCTTGAAAACTGATACATGTTATATAATAGTCTAAGGGAGTATAAAGACTTACGCGATACCCAATTTTCGACACAAATGATTCTTAATGATAGCTCCGATTGCTTGTTGAGGGCTCTTTACAGGGGATATAAAAGGCAGAATGTAAGATCCTAAAGTTTTTTAGCATAGCATATCCAACCTGTTCTCGTGAAAAGACAATTATTTTACAGTTAATTGTTAGTAGGCTAACTGATAACATCATCATCCCGAAATTCATGACTTGTCAATATAGTAGAAAACTGATAACTGTTGATACCTGGACATGCTGATGAAAGTATAGGAAGGGCATGCTTACTGCAGCTGGTATCAAATAGTGCCTTTACTCCTCCCAAAGACTTGAAAAAGGTTGTAAGTTTCATAAATAACTGAAAATCAATACAGAGACTGTCATCACCGGTGCAGGAGTTGATATTCCGCAAATACAACTCAAGAAAGGAAAGAATAAATATCTTCATCCTTTTTTAAATCAGAAAGACAAAATATTTTATTGAAAGGAGCTAGGGATCAGTGAAAGATATTCCACAGTAAGCTAGACCAAACGATATATATTTTTATCCTCTCCTCAATAATATATGGAAAAATAGAAAAAGCCTAATATAATGACCTTGAACAGCAAGGTTCACAAGAACAATGTTTTCCATTGCCAATGGCATGACAGCTCAACAGTTAGAGCTTGGCGGATGGTACCACTAGGTCATGGGTTCAAACCCAGCTTGCGGCATCTTTATGGGTTATGAGATCCTATAAAAACTCTGCTTGCCTTAAAAAAAAAACAATGTTTTCCATTTTTTGGCATGATATGAAATGAAAGTAGGGTCTCTATGGCATTATGGAATAAATATAAATAAAAATGATCTACTAGAGTTTAGCCACTAATCACTAATGTGTGTGTTAGCCACCTGAGATGGAGAAAGATCAAAGTGAGCAGCTAAGGAAGCCCTTGATTGGGGGGAGAGAGAGACAATAACGGACTTTCCCAAGTTGATGTTAGAAAGGAACTCATCCAGACTTTGCTTCTCTAACAAGACTGTTTCTGCAGATGTTACGCAGCCACTGCACGGTCATATTAAATATTAAAGAAATGTACATTGCATTTTCAAAGAAATTTTCATAGTATTTGATCATAAGCAATTTCCAAACCAAGACCTTCCGAGCTTTATCAGATGTATGAACTGATTTACATATGGATGACTAATAGAAATGACTACACCAAACAGTAGTTAATTTAACCAGAAAAATTTCATGTTCGTCCATATCTAACTAAGAGAAGCCGGTTACGTTGGTCACAATTTACAAATATTTCTTAATTCATGGTTAAACACTGAATTAGGAAGTGCAGACTCTATTATATGTACCTAGTTTTGTGGTCATTGAGATTTGTAACCGGTGCCATTACTCACTTTGAAGGTAAATGAGAGTGCCTATAAAGAGCTACAGAAGATCTTGAACTATTTTGGAGCTCTTGGAGCGTTAAAAGCTCATACCCACTGCAAAAGACTTGCAGCCCCAAGAACAAATTTTGATTCTTTACTTCACTGAACTCATGTGAGAAAATCTCAAATACAGGAACATGAGTCATACAACCAAACCATACAATTGGTGCAAGGTCTTTCTTATTTTGTTCATTGAAAGTCCATTGAATTTAATCTAAATGAAACGATGATGATAATGATAACAAAAAAAAAAAACAAGGTATGGAGAAAATCTTGCACCTGCATGCTAAACAGTCCCTTAGATTAATTTTGACTGATTCTGAATTTGATGGTTCCTTTGGAGGTGCAAACTTTTCTGCTCTCTTCTGACAAAATAAGAATAAAGTCAACTAATTGAAGATAGTTGAAAAAGCTAGAAATATTACAATGACTCATTGTAGTTAAGCCTTGCATAAGCATGTCTATGGTTAGTACAAGCTAGTGTGCATGTGTGGGCATATGCATGGTTAAGTGATCAAAGGACATGCATAGGATGCTCAAGGTACAAACAGATATAACAACCTAAAGCTAGGATATCCAGTCGAGAGGCATGTCAAGTCAACAAAGTTTGAGCACTATTACTTACTTTTCTCTTAAATTCTTAACATCTGAGCTAGATGATCTAGGTTACAATATAGTTAACATCTATCTCATACTTGTATGCAGTCAACGACACAGCAGGTGCTTGTTTATAAATGATGTAGTTGTTGCATAACTTCTTAACTGATATGAACTCCACCTATCAATATAAAATCGTTCAAGTGTACATGTGCATAGTCAAGACATCCAAAGGCAAGCATTGAACACTCAAGGTATAAATAGACGTAACAACCTCGAGCTAAGATACACATAGACAGGCTTGCCTATTCAACAAAGGTTGGGCTGGGCATCAATACTACCACTCTCCCATACCTTCACTTCCACATTAACATGTGAACTAGACTGATCCAGGTAACTATATTCATAAACACACACATCCATCTCGCACTTATATGAAATCAATGACATAATGGGTACTTATTAATAACTAGTATAGTCCTTTTGTAACAACATAATCAATTTGGTAATGAAACTCCACCTACCAAGACAACTTTAGTTCATTTGTGTCGTCCTTCAACATCTCCTCTCTCTAACTTCTTAATTCAACATCAAATTCATCCATTTCTTCTCAATATAACCCACTGAAACTTCACATATACCATTTAGCTACATTCAAGCCCTAATTTAACTGCCCCATATTTCTATTCAATCAATTCAAGCTCCAAAACCCCACAAAAAACCTCTAAAGCAACGACCTTTCTCACCCTACTAGCTCTTAATTACCCAAACTAACTCTAAAACACATCAAATTCAACTAATAAACACCACTCTAATTAGCAATTCTTGAATGAAAACTTCGACGTGATAAACAAAAACACGTAAAAGGGAGTAAAGGGGTTTCTCACCACTAATCTCTCCTGCTTGGTGGCTGTTGCTTTGAGAGAGACGATACAAGCTTGCGAAGGAGAGATGTAATCAATGAGATCACCGATACGTAACGCTGGAGAGAACTTGTCAGACATCTCTTTCTTTTTATATACAAAATTACAGACTAAAAAAAACTAATTTTGCAACGTTGTGAACTCAATTAGAGCTGAAATGGATGAATCAGAGTTTATGGAGAGAAAAAAGTTGGGAAATTCCAATTTGAACAACTTAGAAGACCAAGATCATAAAATCTGGTCAAATTGGATATGAAATGGCTAAGTGCCCAAACATCGAGTTGATCATGGGCTGATATTCCAACCTACTTGGTCATTCCAATAGTTTTTTTTTTTTTTTTTTTTTCTTTTTTTTGGGTGAGTCACTTGAATTGCATAGATCTGCCAGCAGATTGAGCTTAGATTATAGGCCTCCACTAGGGCTGAACAAAAAACTGATCAAACCGACTGAACCGATCAAAATCGAACCAATCGGTTCGGTTTAAATTCGGTTCGGATCGATTTCGATTTTAAACAATTCAAAACCGAAGTGGTCGGTTCGGTTTTCGGTTTCTATGTGATTTTAACCGACCAAACCGAACCGTTCGAATATATATAATAAATAATATGTATTTTATATATAAATAATATAATATGTTTAAAATAGTCGGTTCGGTTCGGTTTTATTTCGATTTTAGTCGGTTCGGTTCGGTTACGGTTTGCATAAATTAGAATCGGTTCGGTTTCGGATCGGTTTTGTTAATGGTCGGTTCGGTTTCGGTTTGAAAATTTTAAAACCGACCTAGGTCGGTTCGGTTCATGGTTTAGGTGAAAAACCGAACATTGAGTTCCCGATGCATGCATGAATTTACATTTTCAACTGGGTAGCAAAATGAGTAAAACGTATGATATTACTAATAATGTGTCTCCAAGCCCAGTCAAGTCAATGACAACAGCGGTTGGAGAAGAAGATTCATCCTATTGAATTGCTTGGAGTAGATTAGCAGAGTCGGTGAGCAAAAGACCGGACTGCCACTGTTGGATAAGTATCAACAAAAGAATTGCCTCCGCCACATAACCTTCTGCCATTGTACTGTCAAAAACCTATCGTCTAATCGGACAAGCAAGTGAGACAAGAGTCGTGCCACGCATATCCATGTCAATCACTCCCACCGCTTATAGACCGTTTACTTACTTCTTTAAAAGTTGTTAAATTAATCATTTGAAAACAAAAAATTGTTGCATTATTAAGTTCTTGTATGACCTAGCTTATTTAGATTAAAAAAGAAAAGAAAAAATATTCTTCTATTTTTAGGTAAGAGTTTGTCTACAGCAGTTAGATTTGGGTTTTTTTTTTTTACATTTTTACCCGTTCTCTTTAAAACACAAATATTATCTATAGAAGTGGTAGAAATGTAAAAAGACTAAAATCTGACAAAAAAATGACTATAAAACCTGACTGCCTAAAATTAAGGATTTAAGTAATTTATAACAAAACTTACAACTTACTCTTTGTATTTGTAACAACCACCACATCAAAGAATTTTAGTACTCTTTGTAAATTACCATGCAAAGAGTGACAGAAAACTAAAATCAAATGCAATTCTTTATGGCTTTTAATTGTTTTTCTCTTTTCATAGGTCCAGTTAGGACTGTCATGGACAAAATGGACCCCCTAAAATGTCATTGTTAAGGGAATGACAATGTACTTGAGGTGAGACAAGTTATTAGGGGACTTTTGGTGACACACACCAAGGATCTTCAAGCTTTACCAAAGATATCTCACTCCAAGTCTACATTTGGTACATGGTGTTGCAAAAACTCTAAAGTTCTTTCAACCACTTTGTCTACTTTCAATAATACTTGTTTATAAAAGTTAGGTTCAACTCTTCACCCTTTTCTTCCCAAAGTTCTTATTTCAAGTCTTTCTTTCACATTTTAAACATCAAAGTTTGATAAACAGTAATTTTCTACATGGTTGTTCCATGGATTGTGGAGTGATATCATAATGCCCTGTGCTATAACCAATTAGGTGTGCTATAATATAGACTTACGGAACGTTGGCAATGATCCAATTTTGATTTGTGTTTTTGTATAATTCAATCACGAAAAAAGCATACGAGTTAAGAGATTTGCAACAAGTTGATAGAGTAACCAGACAGGATAGGAAGCAAATCGATAGAAAATCCAGATGAGATAATTGGCAACAAATTGGTAGAGCCTCAAATATTTTGTATATGTTTTTCCTTTTTTTTTTTTTTCTAATCATATTGGTTTACGTACTATTGGATCCACGACTTCTCAGAGCCAATGCTCTGTGCCTATATCTAAACCTTAAGTTCTTAGAGAACGCCGATTTATATTAGCAAACTAATTATGATCACAAGCAACAATCCAACCAAGAAAATTGGTGGTCATTATATTACCCCCTTAGTTTATTACATATTGGTAGATTCACAAACTAATCATACTGGTTCATTAATGTTATGTGGTCTGTAAATAGAAATAAACTTTTTTTTCCAACTTAAAAGGACCTTATGGCATGCAAGGAACTCCTAGTGATTCTATTTGTCAAAACAAAATAGTACATGAAGAAAATTGGTGGTCATTACCTCCTTAATTACACACCCAAATGTACCATTTCTCCTCAACTAAACACACCCATAACTCTACAACTCTTGTGTAGAAAATACAGCTAGGAAGAAGTTGGTTTGGGTGGGTGAACCCCTAAACACCCCCAAAACTTCAAACCAAGGATCCCCTTTGAATATAAAAGGGGAATACAAGCAAGAGCAAGTGATGACAAGTGAGAAGAGACTACACAAGCCGCTTATAGACGGCCAAAAAAACTTGATAACAACTTAGCCGGCCTTCATCATTCATTCTCCTCTCCAATTAAATTTGCCAACCTTACAACCTTCCAAAACCTCTCCTTTATAATCCCTCCACTTTGAAGACCCAGTCATCTCTTCCTCTCTCTCCTCTCTCGATCACTTTCATTATTTTTCAATTCAATCCAATGGGGAAGACTTCACAACAAAATCTCAAGAACAATTCAAACACAAACAACATCACTAACTCTGCAACAAAAGTTAAGAGAACAAGGAAGAGCATCCCAAGGGATTCCCCTCCTCAAAGAAGCTCCATCTTTAGAGGTGTTACAAGGTAGTAGTACTTGAATTTTTAGCTAGCTAGCTATAGCATTGCATTGTTCATTATGTTCATGGTTTCGAAGTTTCGGGTTTTTTTTTTTTGTTTTGTTTTTGCTTATGGGTGTTTTCGGTTTGTTTCTAGGCACCGGTGGACAGGGCGATATGAAGCACATCTATGGGATAAGAATTGTTGGAATGAATCACAGAACAAAAAAGGAAGACAAGGTTCATTTTCTTCTCCTTCCCTTCAGATGGATTCATTTACATGTTCAATGAACTAATTTTTGCGCGTTTTTGATGCTTTTTTTCGCCTTATGATGGTGGCGATGGTGGTGATATTCAATAGTGTATCTTGGTGAGTTATTGGACATAAAATTTCATCCATAACTTGGTAGTTCAACAATATAATAACTTTGGTGTACATGATGGCAATCCATCTAAGTCTTTGATAATGTTTGTTCAATAGGGGCATATGATGATGAAGAGGCAGCTGCACATTCTTATGACTTGGCTGCATTGAAGTACTGGGGTCAAGAGACCATCCTCAATTTTCCTGTAAAATTTTCATCCTATCTTTGATCTTCTCTTGTATAGATATAATTCTTTTTGTATACTTTCCTTTTTTCTTGATAACATTTTGCACTAACCTTGAATAATTTTATGACATGTAGCTATCAATGTACCAAGAGGAGATCAAAGAAATGGAACTTCAATCCAAAGAAGAATACATTGGTTCATTAAGAAGGTAATCTCATCCCTTAATGCTCTAGAAAAAGAAAAAAAAAAGGATGGAAAGTAATCAAACATTGGTTTATTTTGCAGGAAAAGTAGTGGATTTTCTCGGGGAGTTTCAAAATATAGAGGCGTGGCAAGGTACATAATTTTTATTTACTTATTTATTTTGTGATTTATTGATCAACATTAATTGGTTTAGAGTGATGGGTATATATAGTTGATTTGATTTGTAACCATTTAGATGAACACAATTTTCAATATGAATTCATACTCCATCACTTGATAAAGACATGAAGAAATGTATGTAGTTCTTCTTTATGACTCATCTAATAATGTTAGCTAATCAATACTAAAAAGCTTAGCTTCTATAACCAACCCTCCTGTCCCTTTTGCTTACCCTAATGAACAAAACAAAAAGGAAGCTTACCTAAAATAACTAACAAATGAAAAGTAAGTAGAAAAATGTATCACCATTTGGTATCTCACTTTTGTAATGTAGGAAACATTAATGGTATCTTGATATAGTAATGCACACAATCCCCAACCTTATTAAGCAAAAGATCTTGATTAATGATAAGCTTTGCGACAAATTATCGACACAATACTACTTGTAGTACCATGGAGTCATTCGCATAATACTTAAGAAACACCCTTCATTACTATTTGCAGACATCATCACAATGGAAGATGGGAAGCAAGAATCGGGAGAGTTTTCGGCAACAAATACCTCTACCTTGGAACATATGGTAAAATTTCCTCATTTTCACCCTACATATGATTTCACTATTTTTCAATGAAAGCCAACGTTGTACTAGTTCAGTTGGTAGGTTTGTGACAGATGGTATCACAAATTCAATATTCAAACTCTACCAGCGGCATCTGGGACAGGATTAAGAGATAAATAAATAAGGAAATTTCCCTCATAAATGTCTTTATCGCAAAGGTCAAGGTCATTTTTTGTCCATTAAACTACAAAGAAATTAAAACCGTCAAATTAGGTTAGTTGGTGCAACTGTATTTTAATTTAAAACACCCTGAGACTTTATTTTCTTTGTCTGCACCGAAATTATTTATACCCAAATTACCCCTGCCATTTATCTATTTAAATTATAGCCCCTGTAATTATTTTTTCTCTTTTATATTTACAGCGACACAAGAGGAGGCAGCCACAGCATATGATATGGCAGCGATAGAGTATCGTGGACTTAACGCCGTTACTAACTTCGATCTCAGCCGTTACATTAAGTGGCTCCAACCCAACAATGATCCGGTTCCATCACCCGACCCGAATACCCAAAACCCGGTTTCAAACCAGGGTGATGTAATCGGGTTGAAAAACATGACCCATCAAGGACCCGAAGTTTCTAGTGCCACAGCCTCGTCTGCACTGGGACTTTTACTTCAGTCCGCTAAATTTAAAGAAATGTTGGAGAGGACCACTGCAGCTGACTGTCCATCGACGCCTCCTGAAACTGACCCACCCCGGTGTAGCTTTCCAGACGACATTCAAACATACTTTGAGTGTCAGAACTCCGGAAGCTACGTTGAGGGTGATGATGTCATCTTTGGTGATCTTGATTTGTTCGCATCAGACATGTTCCAATGCGAATTGGACTCGTTAACTACTCAAGCGAGTTAACGGGTCATATCCTTACTTATAATATTATAGATTATAAGGTTGTCAATCAAGATATTTCTACTAGTGGAGGAGGTGATTGCTTATTAGCATGGAGGAAAAGAGGATTCTTTTGTTAATATTTCTTTTTACAAGGGCTTCTTCTGAATATGAGAAGACACTTGGCTAATTACCAGTTGTATTTCTTGTAGGGGTTTGTCTAAACAGTGAGGGAAGGGGCGAGGAAACCAGCGCGGGAGGGGTGAACCTGTTCACCCCTTTCGAAATGCATGAAAATGTCTATGTGTTCACGCATTTCAAAAAGAATGAACGGCTTCACCTCCTCCCTCACTGGTTCCCTCGCCATTTAGAATTTTCCTTCTTGTAGATAGAGATGATAGAGGGAGAGATACATATATTCTTTTATGCAAAAGAGAAGAAGAAATGTATCTTAATAAAAAGCCAAGAGATTAGGCTTCTTAGTTTTCAGTATTCTTAATGAAATATTTGATTTCATTTTTTCAGAATTACCAAAATTTCATGTATCTTAATATAGTGTTTATTAATGAATCTTAATTAAAATAATTGGAAATAAATTAAGTTCTTAAAATAATTAAGCATTAAACACTAAAAATTACAAAGTTCGGCATGTTCAATCCTTCAATAGTTAGTTTGCTATCGTGTGTGAACTCCAAATACAATAAATTTTTATCGCGCAAGTTCTAAAGGCATCGCTCCCAAATTTTTACTTCTTTTTGTTGTGGATTATCAAAAGCACACCATCCAGCGAGAAAAATACAATATGGTCACGAAACACATACAACGCTCATCTCTTTGTTGGATTTGATTTGCTAAATACCTTTATTTTGCATTGATCCATCGCATGAGGGAGGACCTTGTTTGTTGGATTAAAATGTTTTCAAGGAATTTTTTTTTTTTCAATACATGCATTTCTATTAACATGTATAATGGCAATCCTATATTTTGATTGGATTAATCAATTGATCCACCAAGTAAGGGTGTAGGTCCTTGTTCTTTGATTGAAATGTTTTCAATTTCATGCAAACTTTTCCAGCAACTTTAATGGTCATTATTTAATTTGACGTATTCAAATTGTTTTTCTTGTGTTGCATCATAATTAGACACCATTTCTATTGTTGGAAGCAAAAATTAATTTCCAAATGTGAGCTGCCATGGTTAGAATATGGTAAACTACATATATCATTAGCTTCAAGTGTTCACTCATTGACCTAATAAAGTAGGTTGTCACATTACAATTTAATTAGTTAGTGTTTTGCATTCCTAAGTGATTAGTTAATTAATTAATTAATGAGATTGTGATACCTTGTGTGGGTGGATCTGAGGGGGAGGGTGCGGAAGAAGTCCAAAAGCTTATGAATCCCAAAATGGTTGACAAGCTATAAAGGGGAGATCATAGTCACACATCGCCTAGATAAGGGAGAGTGATGAATATATGTACGAATTTGAATCTATAAAAACGGACAATATAGTACCCTATGAACCGGGTTCTAATAAACTGACTTACCTTCTCATTAGATGGCGGTAGCATAATATACAGCAGAGGACTCCTCAAATCAAGGAGTTTGTTACTACATTCGCACCTACAAGCTATACAAAATATACAATATTATGGGAAATTACATTCCCATATAATTAACTAATATTTATTTGCCTAATATCACAACTGAAAATATTTACTTGGTCAAAATAAAGATATTCCTAATATTAATAGGTTCTACCCTAACCTTCTAAGAAGGTTGACACCAACATCAATGATTCTAGCCAACGAGGAAACCAGCGAGAGAGATGGAAGATCCTCCCTCCCTCCTTCGCTGGTTTCCTCGACAAATAGAATTTCTGCACCAATATACATCAACAACTAGTTTAATTACCTAGGGTAACTTAAGTCTAAGGGGGGGGTATTCAATCATGTATTTTAATGGATTCTGAAAGATTTTAAAGTCCATTAAAATATAGGGGTATTCAATTAAGGATTTAAAACAATACAATGAAATCCAGAGGTATTCAATCATGGATTTTAAATGATTGTTTTATAATCCATTAAAATCATGAGGTATTCAATCATGGATTTTAAACAATACAATAAAATCTAGGGGTATTCAAACAACATGAGATTTTAATGGATTTGATGACTTGATGGATTTTGAAGGACTTTGAAGAATTTTTTTGTGAAAAATATAAATATCAAACTCCTTTACAAATCCGACCTCTACCCCTCGTATTTCAATCTCTCGGCTCCCACCAACACTCTGTCTGCTCCCACCAACAGTCCACCAACAATCAGTCTCTATCATCACTGTATCTCCTTTCTCAGCAGTGAAACCAAGTACGATTCCATCCTTTTCTCTTTTTTTTTTGTCATGTTATTCAAAACAACAAAAATTTGCTTTGTTGGGTTGCCATATTTTTTTTTTTTTTTTTTTTGAGTTTTTTCATGCTCTTGAACACAAGCAAACAAATAGAAGCAGTAGGGTTTTTGGATTTCTTCCATTGAATAGCAAAATGATGATACAGGTACATTCACAAATCTATACAATCACAAATCTATACAGAAAATACAATCACAAATATATACAGATGATGAGATATAGAAAATACAATCACAAATCGATGAGATACAGAGAAGATGATGATATAGAGAAGATGATTATGAGATGATGAGCTTTCCTTGCTCTTGTACAGAGATGATGGGTTTCCTGCTCTCGTCTCCCTCCTCGTCTCCTCGTCTCCCTGCTATCGTCTCTTCGTCTTCCTGCTCGTCTCCTCGTCTTCCTGCTCGTCTCCTCGTCTCCTTGCTGTTATCGACATACAAAGATACAGAGAATGAAAAACAATCTTCACTCAAAAAAAAAAAAATAGAAAGAATACATTCCCTGATCTCTCCTTGCTTGTTGGATTGCTATCTGAGTAGCTAGTAGGCAGCTCTACTACGGCACTATCAGAGAAAAAAAAACATAGAAAGAATACATTCCTCTTGCTTCTTCTGCGTCTTCTCTCTCTGTCTATAGGAAGCAAGTGTTGAGGGGGGCTTCCATGTAATAAGAACACATTACAAGAATCAAAGATAAGATGAAATTCAAAAAGCTAACCTGAACACTCTTGTCTCCAACAACAAGCCCATGGAGAGAACCCCACACAAGAGCATAATACACCAACTCCTGAAGCAAATCTGGGTTGATAGATTGAACCCCAGATATGGGTTCTGAAGTGCTTCCACCAGAATGAGTTGCACTGAGTTCAACTGACCCAGATTTTAGAGGCGGAAATTGAGGGTGGATTGAAGATCCCAGTGGTGGGTATCTTTAGATGGGTAGATTTGGGAGTGAAGAGTGATTTGAGTTGCAAGTGGAAAGAGTAGGTGAAGAGCCGAAGGTGGTGTGGGTGGGAAGAGAAAGTGACAGAGAAGAAGATTGTGTTTAGGTTGATGAGGGGTATCATCAGCCATCCTTTCTGTTCAGACTTCAGACTATTTCAAACTTGAAACTTCACTTACTACTTCTTCTTCTTTGGTCTTTGGAGGGGTGTGGAGGGTTTGAGAAAATGATGAGTGCTGCAAGATGTAGTAGTAGGCATCCATTCACTGCAAATCAATGGCAGGAGTTGGAGCACCAAGCCACTATTTACAAACACTTGGTTTATGGGGTTCCCATTCCACCTGAGCACACTTCAAAACCTTGCAAGTTGCATATGGGGTTGGGGTGCTTCCTCCTCTATTCTCTGCTGATAGTCGCAGACCTACAAATCCAACCAATAATGCAGTAGGCTGATGAAGAGATGATCCTATAAAGTATGAGCTGGCAAGGTAAAGGCAAGGAATAATGGTGTGTTGGGTTTTTTGGGGGGTTGGGGGTTTCTAATCAATCACAAATGGTGAGACTCACACATCAATGTCAAGAAATCAAAACAAAGCACATTTTGAGGTGAAGTGGTGGTGTAGGAGTCAGTAGGGTGAATCTGGACTGCCGTAGTGTGTGTGAGAGGGATCAAATGAAGACAAGAGATACCATTTTAGTACTAGTGATTACTGTGAGTTTTGTGGGAAATATGCAGTGAAGAGAAAGGCTGTTGGAATTTGGGGTTGTAAGGACTGTGGCAAAGTGAAAGCTGGCGGGGCTTACACTTTGAACACTGCTAGTGCAGTCACAGTCAGGAGTACAATTCGAAGGCTAAGAGAGCAAACCGAGTCATGAGTGTTACTGCTTGCAAATATATCTTTTAAGTATGTGCACTTTATCAATTTTGCACCAGTTTGGATGTGATTTTAAAGAAGTTGGCTTAGTTATTCGTAGACACACCAGTTTGGATATGTTGTTAAAGTCGCTGGCTTTATTAGTCACAGAGATGCTAAAGTTTATAACCTCAAAAAAAAAAAAAAAACAATAGGTCTAATAAATGAAGGAAAAACAAACCAACTATTAAAATAGGGTAAAACTCAATCAATACTTTTGAAGTACTAGTGATTTTGGTACTCATCACATAACACTATAATAGGGTGAGTTGTATTTTGTTTTTAAACATGTGCTCAAAATGAGTTCTTTCAAACCCTTCTTAATGAATGTAGAACTAATTGAGCTTAGCTAAGATCCTTTGATTATATTTCAAATACTCATTCGAGCTTATAGTTTAACATGCCACCACATTTTGAAACACAAACAAGAAAATTTATCAGTGTGATGAACTTTTACAATTTTTAATGTTTATATATGTTGATATTGTTTATTATATATGTTGATATTGTTTATTAACAATTTAATGTTTATAAATTGGTAGTTGTCATACTATTTATATAGATGGTATTATCTACTTTGTGATTTATGTTTAAATCTTTGAAACTTGTTATCTAGTAGCATCATAAATGGGAGATTCAAAACAAGGAAAGGGGCAATATAACCAGTGGACCTTGCAAGAGAGCAAGATGTTGTTAGGATTACTTGTTGATGACATCAAACATGGTTGGCGTGATGCTAATGGTGCAATAAGCAAATAGACAGTAGAAACCAAGATACTTCCAATTCTCAATGAAAAGCTAGGGTGCCAAAAAACCTATAAACACTATCAGAACCGAATGAAATGGTTTAAGAACCAATATCAAACTTTTGCTGACCTTTTGCGCTATAGTTCTGGATTTGGATGGGACGCTGTCTCAAAAAAGTTCACGGCTGATAATGAAATATGGGAAGATTACTTTAAGGTGATATTTTATTTATGTTTAATTTTATTTTATATTGATAAATTACACCTTCATAATATTAATAATATATTTTTTGTTCTTATTTTTAACAGTCCCACCCAAACATGAAAAATCTTCGCAATGGATCATTTGAAGATTACGAGGATTTGCAAATTATTTTTGGCAATGGAACAGCTGTTGGGAAAAATGCACTTGGATTGGGTGATGGTACCGATGCTAGAACATATGGACTTGAAGAAAATGAGAACATGTTCGATGATAACAATGAGGTTTACGAAAACTCAGACCAGACTCTGTCACTTAACGATTATGCTTCACCATCTTTCCTAGATACAAATTTGGAGGCCCCTACTGAAAAGCTTCTTCCAAGAAAGAAAGCTAGAACAGAGCGTCAAACATATGGTACCCCAATTGAGACCACTCGAGCTGATCTTCTAGAAAAAGTTTGTGCTGGCATGGATTCAATTAGTACAATTGCCAGTGAAATTCAAGGAATACACGGCCTAATGAAAAAAAGAGAACATGATAGAGAGAAAGACAACATTTGGAATTGTATCAAAGAGATTCCAAACATGGATAATCATGCTCGTTTCAAAACACTTGAATTGGTTAACAAGTTGGGAATGAAAGACGCATTTGTGAAAATGTCACTTGAAGAGCGTTTGGCGTGGATACAGTACAATATGGAATGAGTATGAGTATTTGGTATAATGTTTAACATTTTCGAGTGTATTGAAACTATTAATGTTTTATCTTATGTTTGGAAGTTTGGTTAAGATTTTTTTTGGATATTGTGTTTAAGAATTTAGTCAATGTTAAGACTTGTTTGTTTTAATATTATACTTTTATTTATGTGCAATTAGGTGATATTATTAATTTTTTAGTGTTAGCTCACTCAATTTTGTATTGGCTAAACATAAAAAGGTGTATGTTGATTTTTATTTCTAATTATGCGATTCATTTATTTAGGTGATTTTATAATGTCTCAAATGGAAGACGAAGAATTGGAGGAAATGTATTATGAACCCATAAAGTTGTTAATCGTGGCAATTGAAGCAACCACTAAAGTTTTAAATGCATTATTGAGTATCATGGATGACGACCATGTCGAACGTGTTGAACGTCCAATCCGACGACCAATTACAAGAACTGGATACAATTATATACATAAAGTATTAGGTGAGGATCCTCAACACTTTCGACAGTTATATCGTATGTATCCTGATGTCTTTATGAAGCTATGTAATATTGTTAGAGAGAAAACAAATCTGAAAGACACAAGATTCATATGTGTTGAAGAAATGCTTGCAACATTTTTGCTTACTGTTGGTCAAAATTCTCGATATTGTCAAACTGAAGACACGTTTAAGAGATCACATTTCGCAACAAGCAAAAATTTCAACAAAGTTCTCATGGCCTTAAACAGAATAGCACCAGAGATGATGGCCAAACCAAGATCCACAACGCCAGTTAAAATATTGGAGAGTACACGATTTTACCCTTACTTTAAGGTAGGTACTAATTTTTTTTTTTTTACTGTTATTGTTATTTTTTTTGTTATTTTTGTGAAATCGTGATTTTATTTTAGGATTGCATCGGAGCTATTGATGGCACACACATACATGCAATGGTAACAGGGCGTGAAGTTGCTAGTTATCGTGATCGTCACGGAAATAAATCACAAAATGTATTAGCTGCTTGTAACTTTGATTTGGAATTCATATACGTTCTAAGTGGATGGGAAGGTTCAGCACATGATTCTAAAGTGTTAAATGATGCTTTGTCAAGGAGTAGTAACAGACTTCATGTCCCACAAGGTACATATTTATTTCTTTTATTCTGTATTATATGCGTGTGTTTATTATTTGATACTCTAATTGTATGTGTCGTGAATTTTCAGGAAAATATTTCTTAGTTGACTGTGGATTTGCAAATCGTCCCAATTTTTTAGCTCCATTTCGAGGTGTTCGATATCATCTCCAAGATTTTGCTGGTCATGGTCGCGACCCCGAAAATCCAGCTGAGTTGTTCAATCTTCGTCATGCGTCATTGAGAAACGTAATTGAGAGGATATTTGGTATATTTAAATCACGATTTACAATTTTTAAGTCTGCGCCTCCATTTCCATATAAAACACAAGTGGAGTTAGTGCTAGCGTGTGTAGCATTGCACAACTTTCTTCGTAAAGAGTGTCGTTCTGATGAATTTCCAATTGAAGAAGACGACGAGCCTTTATCACCATTGGAAGAAGAAGAAGAAGAAGAAGAAGATAATTTTTCAACCCAAGATCAACAACGAGAGAAGGCTAATGAATGGAGAGCAACTATAGCTTCAGATATGTGGGGAGATGCTGTGAGTGTCGGGAGTCAACGATGAGCAATAAAGAGAGTATTTTATTTATTTATGTATTTATTTTTTATTGGAGAATTTTTTTGAATTATGTCTTCTTTTCAAAAGAAAAATAGTTATTTGTATTACTTTTGCACCATATTCAATGTTCAGTGAATTTTTTTTAATTTGAAATAAAATTATCGCAGCATACAAACGATTGTTTTATTGATATTTGAGGAATATTTTATGATTTATGTTGATATGGATGACAATGTAGGTGACATTATTTCATAACTTCCTATGATTAATAGCATATTCATAAGAATTTACAGAAATTTATAAGAATCAATAGAAATCCATAACAATCCTTTATAAAATTCAGAAAATCCAATAATAAAAATCCATTAAAATCCTGTGGATTCTGTAAATTCCACAAAATCCAGTCACTTAAAATCCATTAAAATCCAGTGAATTCTGTAAAGTCTTTCAGACTCTATTAAAATCCATGAGATTTAAAGTCTTTCAGACTCTATTAAAATCCATGATTGAATACCCCCCTGTAAGTTAGGTTATGGCCTAATTAATTTTAGTAGTCTTTCTTGTCGAGAAAACAAAAATAGGTTGTTGTCATTTGACTACCTAATTAATTGACTATAGTTATCTGGTTTTGATTTTCGCTAAGATGAATTGATTATTTCATTGACGAGTTTCTAAAATTAAGGCTCTAAGTCTTCCTAAAGGAGGAGTAAATGGCAATTGTATAATCATTTTCAGTCGTGGTTTAGGTGTGATTAATGACATGGTTTCTAAAGAGTAATGGCAATGTACTAGCTTGATTGGTTCAATGGTGGGTTAACTATAATGTACAAATTTTAGGTTTTAAGTTTCTTCATCTTTTAAAAGAAATCAAATAGTTGTTGCAAGATGTGATGATTAACAATATTTGCAATAAAATATGACGAATTGGTTGCTGTTTTGGAATTAATCTCACGGGATTTGTAATTGATCTTGAGGAACTTATGAGGTCTAATATGGTTTTCATATGATGCATCATTTTCATACTAGGGCGGGCGCGGCGTTATACCTCGTTCATAAAATAGTTAACAGTTTACCATATTGACCAAGCTAGAAACCGGTTTTCTGGGAAATGATAGTTAACTGATAGCGGTAGTCATGGGCGGATTTACTAAGGGGCGAGATGTAGAATACAATATGTTAATTGTTTATGAAAATATTTAAATATATCTGTGTTGGTGTAGTGGTTAGAGGTTTATCACTTTTAGTAAAAGACATGAGTTCGATACTCTTTAAGTGTATTTTTTATTTTATTTTCAATGCAATTTGTAATTGCAAACATTAAAAAATATTTAGTTTAATAAAAATTTATTAACATTAAATAAATTAATTATTTTTCACAAGTGATATTAAACTCCTAACAAAAATATATTTAAAATTAATATCTAAAATAATAACGATAGAATTTAATGAAAATATATACCATTAGACAACTCGTATAAAATTTGAGCCTCATATAAACTATTTTTTCTTTGAAATTGTATTATGATCATATTAGATTCGTAAATTTCAATTTTTTTTTAGCTTCACCTAGAACTTATCATAATTATTTTGTGATTCTCAATTCTAGACAATCAGGCTTTATAGCCACTTTTTGGTCAGGTTTTAAGTTTTTTACATTTTTATCTCTTCTATAGATAATGTTTATGATTGTATTTTAAAGAGAATGGGTAAAAGTATAAAAATGCTCTAGCCTAGATAAAAAATGGCTTTAAAGTCTGGCTGCCTAGACAAACTCTTTTGTGATATTAGTTATATATTCTAATTATTATGTTTGTTTGCTCTTTGCTAAGGTTATCAATAGTGACATTATTTTGGCTTAAAATTGACTACACTTGGATCCAATTTGATATATGCATTGTATTTTTTATAGTTGAATTTTTTTATTAGTTACTAGCTTCGGTAAAAAAAAATTGGTTTTACCATTGATAACTACTATTATCAACTAATAAATATTTTTCATTTCGCCCCTCTCGACTAAAATCCAGGGTCTGCCCTGGTGGTAGTTGAGTAGATCATGTTGGTGACGAGTTAGGAAGGCTCTGAGACACATTTGAGTTACCATGTTTGTAGTTAAATGAAAGTCATTAGTATCAAGTCATGTAATGGCAGGGGAGCCAGCTTGATTCCTTAAACAAGTGACCTAAGCTACTTTTTGCTGTTGTATAGTAAACCCTCTCAACTTCATTATTCTCATTTGATTTTTTTTTTATGCTTTTTGAGATATTTCATTGACTACCTGGCTTACTGTGATATTTGGCTTAAAATTTTGTGTTCATTCCTTCTTTCCCGTGTTGGTATACAACCATGAGTGCCGGAGCAGAGTTTTACACATGCATGTACCATCCGGAATGGTTCCATTTCCTTGTAATCTTTTACAAACTATGAAAATCAAGAAACTGACATTCTGATGTTGTAGATTCAACGTATCAATGGACTGCCAAAGGACTGGAAGGTCAAGAGGACTAAAAGTCATCAGCTATTCTCGAGGGTACCACATTACAATAATGTAAGGATCAAATTTGATACTTGAAACATGACTAAACTATCCAGACATATGAATTAGATTTCAGTACTAGTATGAGACCGCGGTTGTCTTCTTTTTTTTCTTCTACTTTTCAGTTCTCAAGACGATGTGAATTAGACTTCAGACTTCAGATCGTTCAGAGAGATGAGCAGAACAGGGCTTAGGATTCAACGGTCTTCCAAAAATTTCTAGTTAACAATGGAAGTAAGTAGCTATTATCAACTTGTCTTCTTTAAAATTGAACTTCATTTGGATAAAAAAGGGAACATTAACATCATTGAGAAATTAGTGATCGCTGCATTCTTCCACAGAAACTTAAGGCCATTGTCAATCAAATCCAGACATATGCCGTTGTTTTCTAGAGTGTGAGCGTCATTAAATTATGCATTCATATATAACAAAGACATGGTAGCCTAGTTGAATGGTTAAGACGGCCGCTTGCCTTTTAGTCTTGGTTTAATCCTCCAGCTTGGAAGGGTGGGAAAATAAAAATTTGTGATGGATTACAGGTAAACTCCAATTAACACCTTATAGTGGTTGACTTTCTGAAAAGAAAGTATGAAATCACGAGGTTCTCGAAAATTTCCCCCATACCGCATAAAACAAAGATTGAGAACATAAGAGGAATTCTTAGCTGTTTATATGCATTGAATCCTAACAAAAACTAAATGGTTGAGATATTAAAGCCATCTAGAGCTAAAAATTTGACAACTAGGTCTACAGTAAATGATGATTGATATGTTTCATATCTAAGCTTCACTTGTGCCTACCTTATGATACACTGATACAAGGATGATGCATGGATGGGTTGTCCATGTACAATATATGAATGATTTGATGGATGAAAAATAGCTTACTTGTATATGTTATGCAAGGAGTCCTTCTAGGGGTCGAGGGAAGGAGCAAGGAAAAGGGGGCGAGGGATCGACCCCTAGAATTTCCGGTTATGCAAGTCAAGTTAATGAGTGTTTTTTGCGACCTCCTTGCTTGAATATGTTTTATTAATTTATGTCTTTTATATGCTTTAAGTATATACTATATATATTTATCTAATTTTTTTCCTGTTATCTTACGATACATGTTTTAATAACTATAAGCAAATGCACTCGATGATGGTCGTTCTAACAATAATTAGGAAACCTTGACTTCAACAATATCTTTTGATTTGCATCTCTCATTTAGTGTTTATCTTTCAATCAGTAAAGTAGAAAGTCGCCGAGCCTGCAGCTTGAAATGGTGAGAAAATCATTATCTATGATGGATTACAGGTAAGCTTCAATCCACAGTTTTGTAGTTGTCACAAATTAATCGAGTAGAGATGAAGACTAAACAACATAAAAAATGTTACATGACTGTAGCTCAAGTGGTTGAGTTTCTGGAATGTAAATCCACTGCTTTGAACTAAACCTTCTATTTCAGAGTTGCAACTGCTAACAACAAGACAGCTTCCATGGTGCTGCAGGAGAACCTGTGAAGCCTATTTCCGATTTGACTCTGCTCTAACAGGTCCTGTTTTCAGATTTAACGATTTAAAAAAAATGATCAGCTAGGAGAATACTACTGGAATAATATTCAAAAGAGTTGTTTTAAGTGTACACAATAGAGTATACTATTTCAAAACTAGGCATTTTACTTACAACTTTGGATTGGTTATAACTGAGGACATATACAGCCACCCCCCCTAAGCAGGGACTGGGATTTTGTCGTCAGTAGGAACACATTTCGTTTTACTATAAATAGAGAAACAAATAAGCATATTAGTGCTAGCCTTCTACATTTAATGTAAAGTGATGTGTTCTTCATAAAATATTGAGATATAAAATTGATCAAGTACAAAATAATTTTCTGTTATATTTATGTATAGTCGAGATACCATTGTACGTACATTGGTTTGAATCAAACAATTCAGTCTTTTGATGCATTGTGGTCAGCAAGAAAAGATGAGTTTGAGGGGCAAATCAAGTGGAGGTTATTCGGGGGCATCACAACCATATATACAGCAATATTAATCATTATTTGCTTTACAACCATCACATTCACCCCTCTACAAAATACAATGAATTCAGAGTATATCAATTCCGATTGTAGATTTGGAGGTCATATTGCTTGAATCACCTAGATGATCAGTCTTCTGACAGAGTTTCATTAGCTTATCCACCACCACTTCTATCTCTCTATCTCCTCTCATCTTCTCACTTATCTCCATCATCTTCTTCTTTATCTCTTCTCCCTTCTTATCCACCACCACCACCTTAATCACCTTAGCTATCTCTGCTCTATCAAGCTTCCCTCCATCTTTTCTCTTAACCTCCACCCCGACACCGTGATCATCAACCACCAATCTAGTATTCAATGGTTGATCAAGTTGCATGGGCATGGCTATTATGGGAACACCATATCTGATCCCCTCCATCACTGAACTCCACCCGCAATGACTTACAAATCCACCGATACTACTATGCTGAAGTATATTCACTTGTGGTGCCCATCCCTCGACCACCAATCCTCTGTCACCAACTCTTTCTAAGAACCCTTTTGGTAGCACTTGTTCAACACCCTTCTCTTTTTCCTCTTCATGAAACCTTATCACCCAAACGAAACTCACACTACATAGCTCTAGCCCATAAGCTATCTCTTCTATTTCTTCCCTTGACATGAAGTACTCACTACCAAATGAAACAAACACAACTGAACATGCATCTCTCTTGTCTAGCCATGACATGAAGGACTCCTCTGGCTTCCCGTCATAATTTGTATTCGTATCAGTAGCATCCTCTGGTAAAAGAGGCCCAACAGGTAAAACCTGCTTTATGTAAGAGAGGTGATCTACGTATTTGGCTTCTATCACTTCACTTGTCTTAACCAATACAATTTCCGAAGAGCGTTCAATGCACTCGATGAACCGTTCCCCATCTGACTTGTCACTAGGCTTGTGATTGATCATTTTAGCAATCTTCTGAAGATCATACTCTTCAAAATACATGTTCCGAAATGGGAATTCAAGACTAGGGGTCTTGCACAGGTGATAGAGATAGCTACAAGAAGCTGCACCTATAATTGAAAAATAGATGGCTGGAATGTTATGATGAGATGCAATCTCTGGTGCCCATGGTTGGATAAAATCATAGATGACTAAATCAGGCTTTAGACAGGTCAAGAGGTTGGTGAAGGAGGGTTGGACCATGTCAAGGGCCTTCTTGAGGGTGGGCATGAGATGGGGAGGCAGTGATTTAGTCGTATGGTAGTGAGGAGGAAGGTCTGGCAAGGAAGGAAGATGGATCTCAACTAATTGTATTGAAGGAAAGGTTTTGGAGGAAATTTTGTCCTTGATGGAAGATAGATTGATGGGTGTAGAGCAAATATGAATGTAGAAATTGTACTTAGAGAGCTTCTTGGCTAACTCTAAGAAAGGAGATATGTGACCATGAGCCAGCCATGGCAACATTAGAACATGAAGACTATTAGTTTTGGTATCCATGGAACCTCCCTTCTCTCTGTGAGTCTTTGTAGTTTGTATGTTGTTTTTTTTATTTCTATGTTCATATAAGGCAGTTGGAGTCTCAATATGCTAAAGGGGTTTCTGGAGATATTGGGATGGGAACAAAATATACATGCCGTCTCTGATAAGGGTTGGTAAGGATTTTTGTTCTTTTATTTCCATGTCCCTTTGCATGGGCCCCTACCCCACCTTTTTCTCTCGTTAAGTAGTAGTACATAATATTTCCGACACCAAGATGTAGGTATCTTTTCAAGTTCTAAGGATCACTATTATCTGTGAGCTTCAGACATCACAATTTCTGCAAACACCACCTATCTTAACCTCTCAAATTTATCATCACTAGAAGATCTACCTGAAACTGATCATGGAGATGTTCTGCTTCAGTGGGTATTTAGGACTCCGCGGAACTTGTAAGTCTTTTAGAAGCATTGCAAGATATGAAAACTGTTTTAACTGAAAATCCTTTTATTGCTTAATCATAAAACTTTCTTTGAGTATATTGTTGTGTAGTAATAAACACTCAGTTTCTCCTTCAAAAAAAAAAAGGTAGTAAGATAGTTGACATAAATCATTGTTCATCGCTAGTAGTGATGTGCACATTATTGACTTGAAAATAAATGAAATGAATCTCTTACAATCATACACGAGACGACACAATTCATTAATAGGAACATTCCCATCCATGTATTTCAAGCAAAACAACTAACACATGTAAGCTTCTATGTGCGATCCCCACATGCATGTTAAATTAGTAGAATTCGGACTATGTCGGATGCTTGTCATATTTCATTGTGACCACTTTTGTGACAGAGTTTCTTTATCTTATCAACCAACAGTTCGATCTCTCCTTCTCCTATCATTTTCTCACTTAACTTCTTCATCTTCTTCTTCAGCTCCTCTCCTCTATTCTCCACTACTACCTCCTTAATTTCTTTCGCTATCTCAGCTCTGTCAACCCTCCCTCCCGTTCTCTTAACTTCCACGCCGACACCAAGCTCATGAACCACCAATCTAGCATTCAGAGGCTGATCAAGTTGCATGGGCATAGCTATCATGGGAACTCCATATTTGATCCCTTCCATCACTGAACTCCATCCACTATGTGTTACGAAACCACCAATACTACTATGCTGAAGTATGTTCAGTTGTGGTGCCCATCCCTCTACTATCAATCCCCTGTCTCTAACTCTGTCTAGGTACCCCTTAGGTAACACTTGTTCGACATCCTTTGTCTTCTCCTCCTCATGAAACCTTATTACCCAAATGAAACTCACCCCACTTAGCTCTAGACCATAAGCTATCTCTTCTATTTCTTCCCTTGGCATAAAGTACTCGCTACCAAATGAAACAAACACAGTTGAGCACTTATCTCTCTTGTCAAGCCATGACATGAAGAAATCTGCTTCTTTTTTCATATTATTAATGGGTTCTTCTGGAAGAAGAGCACCAACAGGTAGAATCTCCTTTCCTCCAAGTAAGTAAGAAATGTACTCGACGTACTTGGCTTCCATCTCCATAGATGTCTTAATCAATGCAATACCCGAAGATCTTTCGAAGCACTCCACAAATCGCTCACCATCAGTCTTTCTACCCATGATGGGTTCAATCATTTTGTTGATCCCTTGATGACCATAGTCCTCAAGATATATGTTTGGGAATGGGAATTTGACACTAGGATTCTTGCACAAGTGAAATATGTAACTAAGAGAAGTTGCACCAAAAGTTGAAAAAGTGATGGCTGGAATGTTATGATGAGATGCAATCTCTGGTGCCCATGGTTGGACAAAATCATAGATAACTAAATCAGGCTTTAAAGAGGTCAAGAGGTTGGAGAAGGAGTGATGGACCATGTCGAAGGCCTGCTTGAGGGTGGGCATGAGATGGGGAGGGAGTGATTTGGTGGTATGGCAGTGTGGAGGGAGGTTTGGCAAGGAAGGAAGATGGATCTCAACTAATTGTATTAAAGGAAAGGTTTTGGAGGAAATTTTATCCTTGATGGAACATAGGTTGATAGGTGTAGATAAAATATATATGTAGAAATTGTACTTGGAGAGCTTCTTGGCTAACTCTAAGAAAGGCGATATGTGACCATGAGCCAACCATGGCAACATAAGAACATGAAGACTGGGTTCTTTAGTATCCATGGAACCTCCTTTGGTTTCTACGCATTTGAGAGCATCCATAATGTATAACTTAAATAAACCCACATATAGTCAGTCTCATAAACACCATCTTAATTATAATAGTCGAAATATTTCACTTATTGACTTGCAGTGAACCTTGTATCACACACGCAATCAATGACATTTGATTATTTGATTTATGTGCTCATGAGTTGAGGAGATTACACTATAGAAGAAGGATCATAAAAATATGGGGATAGAGTCAAAAGAGGTGTGCCCTACTTATCTCTATATGTTCGAAGCATTTGATCAGCAAGTGTTTCAAGTCTAAATTGTGCTCTACTTATCTTTATAGGTATGCATCTTGGAAGTATTTCAAGTTTGGTTAGTAAGGTCTCTTATTTTCTATGTAACAACCACACGAATACGAAGTGTCGAACATGTCCTTAAAAAAATAATACGGGAAACGGTGTACAATTTATTATTATTTACTATTTTAGCAATAAGTTTTGGATTATTAGTCATATTAATTCATTTGTAGGTTAACATTGCTATTAATATATTACTAACTTGTCATACTATGCTGGCAAGTTGTAACATTTGTAAAGAGTTAAAATTATGTGAAAAAGTTGATAATCAAAACACGGAGTGTCTGATAAAAGTATCCCTGAGTGTGAGCTTCAAATCACAGTCTCTGTAATGACCATAAAAATAAACAAATAAACATATAAATTTTGGGGAAAGTTGAGAAGGGCAAGTTTGCCTTTGCCATGTTCAGCTTGGTCAAGCATAGTAGAAGGAAATGTTTTACATCCCAGACTGCATAGAAGAAGATAGACAATTGTCATCTTCTTTATCAGTAAGCTTTTAGAGGAAAGCAAATTTTATCCTTTTATCAAGTAATCAGTGCACATGGACAAGAAAGAGTTACGTTTAGTCTCAATACACACAAGGAGCTCCTAATGCAATAGCAAATTATTAAAACTGAAGAAAAACCAAGCCACAAGCCAATGGGGTACTAGCTTAGCGGTAGATTTGTGGCAGATGAAATTATAAATCAAGGGTCCGAACCATACCAGCAGCATTTGGGGTGGAAAAAAAATCCAAGTCAAACATAGTTCAGTTTATACTATTCCAAGGTATCTAAGACAAAAAAAATCCAAGTCGAACATTTTGGTGAGCACCCAGGGAGTTACTAATGCAAAAGCAAGCTATCAGATGAAGATAAATCAAGGGAAGAAACACTAATTCCATGTGTTAAATCTGAGTTATCAGGATAGAGACAACCTTAATAGTATTGATCTAGGCCTAACTCTGTTTACACTATTCTTAGATTCTATGCGAGAGAACAAAATAACCAAGTCAAACATAGTTCAGTTTCTTCTTGTTTTTGTCTGCAGTTTCAAGTTCTAGGTCTCAGTTTTGTAGTCCCTACTTGTGCTAAGAAAGCTTTGATGAAAGCAAAATGATAATTGAGTTATGTGCTCATATATTGAGGAGATTACACTATAGAAGAAGGTTCATAAAAATATGGGGATAGAGTCAAAAGAGGTGTGCTTGACTTATCTCTATATGTTCAAAGCATTTGATCAGCAAGTGTTTCAAGTCTAAATTGTGCTCTACTTATCTTTATAGGTATGCATGCATCTTGGACGTATTTCAGGACCAAAATCACTGAAACTTGAATAAAGATGGTTAGTAAGAATGATCAATGTCTTATTATCTATGTAACAACCACATGAATACGAGGTGTCGGACATGTCCTTAAAAAACATAATAAAGGAAACGGTGTACAATTTATTATTATTTATTAGTTTAGCAGTAATTTATTATTATTTACTATTTTAACAATAAGTTTTGGATTATTAGTCATATTCATTCATTTGTAGCTAGGTTAATATTGCTATTAATATATTAATAACTTGTCATAATATGCTTGTAAGTTGTAACATTTGTAAAGAGTTGAAATTATGTGAAAAAGTTGATAATCAAAGCACCAAGTGTCTGATAAAAGTATCCCTGAGTGTGGATATGCATGTCCGACATGATACATGTTTGACACGCTTTTATTTGTATAAATAGTGTCGTTACATAGCTTATGATTATGCCACGTTTTCCTCATCACAAGCATAATTTTTATGATCATGCCCTGGGTCAACTACCAAAATAATTAGTGACGGTGTCTTGTTGTCTCAAATATTTTAATTTTTTTATAGTGGGGACGGCTTATACCATAGCAACCAGTTTTTGTTTGTAAAAGTTAGCGACAGCTAATATGTTGTCGCAAATGTTTTAATTAGCTACGGTTTATTCTGAATTTAGCCACGATTTTCCCGTCACAAGCACAATTTTTATGATTATGGTCTTGGTCAACTACCAAAAGCATTAGTGACAGTATTTTTCTATCTGAAATCTTTTAATTAGAGACAAAATGAGACTACCGTCTCTAATATATGTAGCTATTAAGCATTTTTTTTTTGTAGTGTGGGTGTAGAGCAAATATGAATGTGGAAATTGTACTTAGAGAGCCTCTTGGCCAACTCTAAGTACGGAGATATGTGACCATGAGCCAACCATGGCAACATAAGAATATGAAGACTGTATTCTTTAGGATCCATGGAACCTCCTCTCTATATATCTCTGTATTATTTGATTTCTATGCTTATGAGAGCATCTCTCTTAAATAAACCCACCACCTATATGTAATCATTCTCAGACACCTCACCTTATAGTTAAAATATCATCTCATTGATATGCATTGGATCGTTTCACTCACGCGCCATCAATGAGGCATGTGATTATTTGATTTGAGTTCATAAAAATATAGGGATGGAATCAAAAGACGTGCTGCACATCTCTACATCTTCAAAGCATTTGGCTGCCCCACCTCCTGTTTTCATTTCAGTTTGATTAGAGACTTCCCAATATTACAAATGCCATCGGCCTGTTATCATATGTAGATGGTGAGAGTTTACTACTTAACAGACTTTGTGTCTGCTCTGTACATATGAGAAGTGTGAGACAAGGAGAAAGGTATAATGGCTATGAAACTAAAAAAAGAGAAGGTTTTTGTGTATTGAAATACCATTTGACCTCTCACTGAGGTCAAGAGGTATAGTGAAGGTATTATAATCTGAAGTACCTTTCGTAGTAGTCACTGAAATGGGAAAATCATTATCTATGATGGATTACAGGTAAAGCTTCAATCCGCACTTCTGTAGTTGTTTCAAATCAATATAGTAGAGATGGAGACAAAATAACATAAAATGGTTACATGACCGTACCTTAAGTGGTTGAGTTTCTGGAATGTAAAGTATGCAACCAGGTGATTCTTCGATCCAAATCCACAGGTTTGAACTAAGCCTTCTATTTCAGAGTTGCAACCCCTAAGTGGTTTGAGTTTCTATAGAAGGGAATCTGGTTCGGAAGGTCTGGGAACATTTTGAAGGTGTTTTTGATGTTCATGTCAGGAAGCTAGAGGAGAATTTGACATTTCCTTCAGTAGGGTCTTGCCGGGGGAATGGTGTCTCACAGTTGGGTGTTTTATTTTTTATGACGCCTTTATTGGTGATAAGGGAGGTTTGGAAATGACGTTGTAAGTGTGTTTATTAAGATGCCACCCCGAATGCCTTTTTAGTGATTATTATTGTGCGAAGATGGTTGAACTTGATTAACTCGGTTTTCACTCCGAAGTTAGTTCGAACAGGGATGTGGTAGTAGGACTTGGCTTGTAGGTGCGTCCATTGGCCCCAGAGTGAATAGGATTGTTTATTGACCTTCCCTCCGGATAGGTTTGTAACTTTGAATGTTGACAGGTCGTTTGTAGTAAATCTGAAACAATCAACCCAAAGCTAATTGCTGCAAGTAAGCTAAACATAGGCCAAGATCTAGTTGGTGAAAGTGAATGATTGAAGCCTATGCTATGAAATAAGGAAGCAATAAACAATAGCAGGAAATAAAGATGACACTGAGAATTTAACGTGGTTCGACTTTACCTACTCCACAGACGAAGACGAAGACTCTGTAACAATCTTATTGATATGAGAAAAACGTACACCGAAGATTATAACGTCGTCAAATAACGATCCTTGAGATTACCCAATCTCAAGCCAACAATACCACCAAGCAACAGCAACAAGAGTTTCTTCTCAATTTTCTTTCATTCACTCCTCTCTACAATGGAAGTAGAACCCAAAAGTAACTCCAAAGATTTGACAAAACTACGCAAACGATGAACACCCGATTTCAACCCTTATACTTGGCTACTGTTTGCCGTTGCACACGCATATTCATGCCGTACTCGCAGCCTACTTCACACCGCCATGTATGCTGCCTATTTCACGCCGCCATGTATGCTGCATATTTCACATTGTATTCTCTCTTTCATTCACGTTATATATGTTTGCTACTTAAAAAAAAAGATAAAGAGGATCAGTTAAAGCCCTTGTCTGTAGAGGACTTGAAGTCCTTACTTAAATCAACACTATCTTCTAATTAGGAGCCATCCAAATAGGAAATTGAGTCCTTGTTTGAGGAGACTTAAGTCCCAAACAATTGGGAGTTCAACACCTTGTCTAACTCGTCTCTAAAAATTTGGAGTCATAAACAAAAGAGGAATTTGAGTCACTCTTCAATTTGAGTCCTAGAGATGATCTCTCCACCATTAAATCACTAAAAAAAATTATACAGAGTTATTCTCTCGTTCCTTCTCTGCTCGTGGGGGTCTCCACCGGCCTCTGCAGTCAACAAAGAGAGGTTGCTCTGCTCCTAGAGGTTGCTCTGCCTCAGCTGCTTCGCTCACTTGCTCGCTCGATTGCTTTTGTCGAAGAGCAGCGATTAGATCTGGTTCTAAAGTAGAAGCAGCGATTTGAAGCAGATCTGGAACAACGATTTGAAGCAGATCTGAAGCAGCGATTAGATTGAGGACCTCCATCCACTATGTGCGATTAGATCTGGTTCTCCCGACCCGCTCTGAAGCAGCGGCGCGTGAGGTGTCTGAAACTTTAGGGAGATGTCATAACCCTAGATTAGGGTCAATGGAGGATGTCGAGAAGGGAGATGCACAATATGCAGAAGGAATAGACATTATACCGACTGAAAAGAACACAGACAAAGCTCACAATGAGGGAAAGGAAGAGCTAAGAAGGAATGGAAATAAATACAATAATAAAAACCATTCTTCGAAAAGACGACTAGGGTTTGAGGCGATTTTGGTTGATGCAAGGCTATCACTGTTGTTTGATCCAGGAAGATGATTTCGATAGGCAGAGAAGCCTCCATTAACCCTGGTGGAACTTCTCTTATTGACAACAGGGGACCTACAATGATCCCTAATGTGAGGGACAGGTCTACGGACCACAATAATGCGATACCCAAAGAACTGATGGAGAAACTAGGTACGCTAACGAAATAACAAGGGATAGCACTATGTCATCTTTTACAAGGATCCATGCCTCAACCAATGCTAGAGGATGGATCTCGGGAATCAGTCGACAGAAGGATGCTAGCATATAACTATGTCAAGGAATCAGTCGCCAAGATGTGGGGAACGAGGAACTTTGAGATGAGCATCCATGGAGACAAGAACTTTGTATTCAAGTTCAAAGATGAGGTAGACAGGAACAAGGCCCTAGAGACTGGATCCATACATATTACTAGTAGGTTATTTATCATTAGATCATGGTCGCCTACAATGGATGAGGAAGCAGAAAAGCTTGGAACAATCCATATCTGGGTACGCTAAAGAAAATTCCCCTATTCTTGTGGAACCCAGAGGGTATTCAAAAGATAGCCAGTGTGATTGGGGTCCCCATAATGCTGGATAAGGACACAGAGGATGGCACTAAGTTGGCGTTTGCTAGAGTCTGCATGGAAGTGGAGCTAAACCACAAGTTCCCAAAAGAGATTCCAATAATAATTAATGATGAAACTAGAAGATTAGTCGAGGTAGACTACGCCTGGATTCCGTCTCAATGTAGTGCATGTTCGGTGTTTGCACACTCAAAGGTGTAATGCCCCAAGAGCAATGTTGAAAAGAAGCCAGTGACTAAGGTTTGGAAACCAACAGGACGAACTCTCCCAGCTGAGGAACAAGATAGTGAGGGTTGGATAACAGTACAAGGTAAACGAGCACACAGACCTCGACGTAATGCAGAGGTTGCTCAGGCTGAGAATGTGCAGGACAAGCCGAACTTGGAGAACTCCATTCACATAGAGGATGACCAGGACACAACCCAGGACGAATTGGAACCTCAAGGTGAAGCAACAAGCAGCATGCAATTGATCCCTATCAGGTCCCAGGACACTAGCGAGGTTGAGATACCCAATATTGCAGCAACTAATACTGCCGCACCTATTATTGCAGCACCTAATACTGCAGAACCTAAACTAGCTCAAGGCTTTGTGGCTAGGATTAAGAACATAGCTAAACAACCTAATGTCAGATTTAGGAACAAGCCATTCGGGAGTCAAGCAGCTCCCTGATAAGCATGTTGCCAATGATTAAGGTTGGGTGTTGGAACATTCGGGGTCTTAATGACCCGATGAAGCAACAGGAAGTGAAGGAGCTAGTAAAAAAACAGAAGCTGGATATAGTCGGATTAGTTGAAACAAAAGTAAAGGAGAGGAAAAAAACTAATTTCCAACGAAAGTTGCTGCCTAATTGGATATGGATTGATAATAGTGCAATAGTGCATGGAGGCCGTGTGTGGGTTGGATGGGATCCCAACATTGTTACCATTAACACCATCTCAACTTTAGCCCAAGCTATTACCATGAATGCTCAATGGCCCAATGGTTTCACTTGTGCACTTTCTTTCATCTATGGAAGCAATTGTTACATTATCAGACAGTACCTCTGGCAAGAACTGACATCATTCTCTAGCTCAGTTACTAACCCATGGGCTCTACTAGGCGACTTCAATGCAACACTGCGTGATGAGGAACAAATGGGTCATGCTGAGACTCAACAAGGGGGCTCTCAAGACTTCCTAAGATGTGTAACCCAAGCGAGCTTGTATGATTGTTGATATAGAGGCAACTTCTTTACCTGGTGCAACAATCGAATAAATTCAAGCAGAGTCTCATCTAAGATTGACAGGGTTCTAGTCAACAATTTGGGTTACATCAACTTTCAGATGCCGAAGCGGAGTTCCTAAATTCAGGTATCTCTGATCACACTTCTATGATTTTAACCTTATATGAGAATAGTTATCGAAGTCCTATCCCATTTAAGTTCTTTAACTACTGGGTGGAAGAACACGACTTCTACAAGATAGTAGAAGACGTGTGGAGGTTGCAAGTGATTGGGACACCTAGGTATAGACTGGTGCACAAGCTGAAAAATGTGAAACTAAAGCTAACTGAGTGGCGTAAGAATAGGTTCAACATAGTTGCCTCAGCAGTAGAACAAGCATGGGCCAGAATGCAACATGCTCAAACAGCAATTCAAGCCCCCCACACTGATGTATCTTCACTGATTGAGGAACGCCAAGCTGTCAAAGCTTATGCAATGGCATCCAGACATGAGGAGTCTTAACTTAAGCAAAAATTGAGGTCCACTCTATTCTCAGTTGGTGCCCAAATAACGCCTACTTCCATAGTATGGTACGAGAACGGAGAATGCAGAATAAGATTATGAGTATATACAACAACCAAGGGGATTAATGGAGGGTGTAGACGGAGGGGACGACCGTTGAAAACTTGGATGAAGACGGTGAATGGCGATATCATTGAGCTTGGATTAGGTGAGGAAATGTGGGAAGATCGCATTGCTTGGAGAACCAAAATTCATGTAGCCGACCCCGAAAATCTCGGGAATGGGCTTTGATGATGATGATGATGATGACAACAGCCAAGGGGAGAAGTTAGAGGAGCCAGACGCTATAGAAGCTGAATGCATTCATTATTTTGGGAACATATTTGCGGGAACCCATGATACAGACTATGACCCAGGAATCCTAAATAGTTTGCAAGTTGAAAACACGATATCTAGTGCAATGGGTATGGAGTTAACTAAACAAATTAGTCGAGGTGAGATCATAGAGACTCTTGCTTCTATTGACTCAAACAAAGCACCTGGCCCCGACAGGTTCTCAGCTGGGTTCTTCAAGGCTACTTGGCGCATGGTGGGAAGTGACTTTGTCAAGGTTGTCTTAAACTTTTTCAAGACATCCAAATTGCTAAGGGAGGTAAATGCTAGTAATGTAACTCTTATTCCTAAAGCTACTAATGCATATCTGTTCAGTGATTATAAGCCCATTGCATGTTGCAACGTTGTCTACAAGTGCATCACTAAGCTCCTAACAAGTAGGATGAAAGAGGTTGTTAAACAAGTAGTCAATGACTCCCAATCAACATTCATACAAGGGAGATACATTTAGGACAACATAATTGCCTACGAGCTTGTACGCAACTATCACAGAGACAAAGGACCCCCAAGGTGCAAGGTTAAAATCGATTTACAGAAGGCCAATGATATGGTTCGTTGGAATGTCATACTGCACATGCTTCAGAAATTCAATTTTCCAGATCAGTTCATAGAATGGGTTAAAGAATGCATCACTACGCCCAGGTTCTCCGTATGCCTGAATAGCTCTCCTAAAGGTAACATTAAGGCTGCTAGGGGCATTAGACAAGGATGTCCTATGTCACCCTACCTTTTTGTCATGGTAATGGAGATTCTTCATATCATGCTAAGGAAACAAGTGCAGGAAGGCCATTACAAGCTCCATTACAGATATCATGACCCAGTTGTGACACACTTATGTTTTGTGGATGATTTGATCGCATTCTTTCATGGGGATGATCACTCAGCCAAGGCTCTTCATGATACTCTGCTAGCATTCAAGGCATGCAGTGGGCTAGAGGTTAACCGTGACAAAAGCTCATTGTTTCTATCAGGTGTCCCAGATGAAGAGCGAACGTCCATCATTGGGCTTCGCTCCAGTTTCACATAGGTACTCTCCCAGTAAGGTACCTAGGCATCCCGATGATCTCTTCCCATCTTTTTCATCAGCAATGTGCCCCAATTGTAGAAAAGATAAGAAAGAAAGTAAGCTCATGGAAAAATAGATTCCTCTCTTACGCAGGCAGGTCAGTACTCATCAAGTCAGTCTTGGCCAGTATGCATATCTACTGGATGACCTCCTATGGACTGCCTAAACATACACTTGACTGTATCAGTGTTATCCTACGAAGATTCTTATGGTTAAACAGTGATGTCGCAACTAAAAAGCCCATGGTTAGTTGGGATAAAATTTGCTTCCCATACAACGAAGGAGGTCTAGGAATCAGAGACATTCGTATTGGGAATGAGGCAGCCAACATGAAGCACATATGGAGCATAATCCCACGCAGAGAATCTATTTGGGTCAAATGGATCTGGAAGTTCTTGATAAGAAATAAAGACTTATGGTTAATGAATGTTCCCATAGAGGCCACTTGGTGTTGGAGAAGCATATTAGGAGCGAGAGGGGCATCCTCTCGCTTAATTGTGCACTCCATTGGTAATGGGGAGAACACCCTATTTTGGAAAGATCCATGGCACCCTATGGGTATACTTCATGACAAGTTCCCACAGGAATTGACATATGACTCAGCCCTGCATAGGAATGTGATAGTCTCATCTATCATTAGTGACAATGCTTGGAGCATTCCTCCAAGTGCTGGGAATTCAATCACTGAAATCATTAATTGCCTTGATGATATTGATATAGATGCCAGTAAGTAGAATGAGGTGCTCTGGAATGCTGGAAAAACAGGCTTGTTCCAGATGAAGGCTACGTATGGAGCAATAAGGAGGCACAACAACAGAGTGGACTGGGCTAATTTGGTGTGGTTTAAAGGGAGCATTCCTAAACACAGTTTCATCACTTGGCTACTTATTCATGGTGCATTAAAAACGCTCAGCAAGTTGAAGAAATGGGGAGTAGCTCAAACTGATATCTGTCCATTATGCAACTAGGAACCAGAGACATCCAGACATTTCTTCTTTGAGTGTACATACTCAAAGCCTATCTGGACTAAGATGTTGCATTTCCTAAAATACACTAGACAAGTTTCTGACTGTGACATTGAACTACATTGGTGTTCTCAGCATTTCACTGGAAACTCTTGCATTACTCAAGTCAGGAAAGTCACCTTGCATGCAACTATATATGCACTATGGATGGACAGGAACAAAAGAATATATGAGCAGCAAAGTTGTACTAGTGTCGAGCTCACCAAACGCATATACTCAGACATTATATTGAAATTCACTGCTGAGGACCTAGTTGTTGAGGACAATGCAACTAACAGACAGTTCTTTGAAAGCTGGAATATGGATGCTTTGTACAAGATTAAGAGGCCACTCAAATGTTGCTGGAAGAAACCGAGTGCTACTTGGCACAAGATCAACTCAGACGGGTCACTGCAGGGCACTAGAGGGGGCTATGGAGCAGTGATCAGGGATTGCAGGGGTAACGTAGTTGCAGTTTGCTCAGGCTCTACTACAAAGAAATCTGTGCTGAAACATGAACTTCAGGGTGTTGAATATGGGCTAAAACTAGCCAGGTTTCACCACATCCAGAAACTAGTTCTCTCAACAGACTCAACAACTGTGTTCAAATATATGCCTAAAGAAATGAACTCAGCTTGGAATCTAAGACATATTATCAGCAGGATCAAAACCATGCTGCAGCTAGGTCTGCTATAGGATTATCAGATTTTCCATGACTACAGAGAGACTAACAGACTAGCAGACAGGCTGGCGAATCAACTTCCTAACACTGAATTCAGGGAAGTAATTCCTAGTTCCTTTGCACAAGACTTGAAAGACATTGTATTTGAAGATAGTATAAGGAAAACCTATTGGAGAATGTAATTGAAAATCTATTCCTTTTCTAGGTTTGGGATCCTAAATAACCCCACTTGATTTCCAAAAAAAAAAAGGAATGCTGGTAGTCAAGGCAAGACAGAGCTAGACCATGCGTGTGTTGTACCCAAGATGGATTGGGCTTCTAAGCTGAAGCAGAATAAGTTTGGAGGTGCTACCAAACTTAGATATGAACCTCCTGCAATCATAGAAGGTAAGAAGATAGTGCAAGTTAATACTTTGGATTTTGCAACTCGAATTGAAGAATGTGAACGCCTGATCATAGGAAGGTTTGTGGGCAAACGTTTGGCTTATGGGCATGTGAAAGATTATCTTGTTAGGGCTTGGGGAGCCCAGAATTTTGAGATGATTATTCATGGGGATAAAAACTTTGTTTTCAAGTTTACAGATGAAAGAGATAAGAACAAAGTTCTGGAAATGGGGCCAGTGTACATTGCCAGCAGATTATTCATTCTTAGAGGTTGGTCTCCAATGATGGATGAGGAAACTGAGGTACTTACATCTGTGCCCATATGGGTTACTCTAAAGAAAGTTCCTATGTTCCTTTGGAACCCAGAAGGCTTACAAAAAATTGCGAGTGCAATTGGAGTTCCTATCATGCTTGACAGAGCTACAGAGGAGAGAACACGACTGTCATATGCAAGAGTTTGTGTGGAAATTGATGTCAACAACCAATTTCCCAAAGCAATACCAATAGTTATTAATGATGAGAAGAAGAGACTTGTGGAAGTGGAGCATGTTTGGGTTCCAGTCAAATGTAGTTCTTGTGCGAGGTTTGGGCACAACAAAATGGGTTGTCCAAAGAGTAAGCCAATTAGACAAACGACTCCAAAAGTTGGGAAAAAAACAAGAAAGAAAGTAGATCAGAATCAGAATGAGAAAGATAAAGATGGTTGGACCGTTGTTTCAGGAAAACATGCATTCAAACCCAATAAGGCAATGCAAACGTAGATGTCAGAAGGCAGACCAACACCAATGTAAGTGAGAGCACAAGCAACGTGAATGAGGTAGATATTATAGATCAGTATGATGATGAGATGGATACTGCAAACCAATCAAACAAAGAAGTTATCCCTACACTCCCAGTTGAGGAACAAGAAGTTGATGCTCCTGTGCAAATTCAACGTGAAATAGAAGTTGCTCCAAATCAGGAAAGATGCTCCAAATCAGGAAAGATGCAATGAAGAGGCTGATGCAACTTCAAAATCAGCTTCTACATATCCTGAAGTAGGACGAGAGATGACTGATGGAAGACAGGGGAAAGATCGCACGAACTCTCCAACAACGCCCATGGATTGGCTAACACCCCAAGCCATCAATGTTTTGAATACAACAACTGCAAGAATAGGCAAGGATGCATTGATCACCAAAATTAAAGGCTTACTTGAAGCGAAAGCAACAAAGGTGAGGCAAAACACTATTGAAGAAGAACATGAGGTTACCACAATACAGCCTCCCACAGAATATGTTCCTCGAAAGTTTTCTCAAAGCAAGAAGACAAATCCTAAATTCAGGTAACTGATGATGATAATATAGGTATAATGCAAATGCTTATTAGAACCTTATATGGATGCTAGATTAGTTTCTATATCATGATTCATTGTGTTTCGATTCTTTACGACGACTTCTCATACATCCTGGTGCTCACATTGGGTATAAATCAGGTCATGAGAGTAATTAAAGGATTGATTGGTAATTATGAGGAAGAAAAGTTATGACAGGTTTATCATGCAACCACTTTAGTAACAAAACACTTTGCAAGGTTACTCCCCAACCTGGAGACGGTGAATCTAAAACTAATTAGATTCTTTGTTGAAGCTTTAAAGCAAGTTTAATTATTGTTCTGTATATGATGCAACGAGTGACCGTATAAGCGATTGTAAACTTTATCATTATCTTTTTTTATTAATATAAGGTTCGGAGATCCTAAAAACCCCAGCTCGCTTTCCAAAAAAAAAAAAATATCAATTTAAGTCCTTGTCTCACATCGTCAAGGAAGAACTTAGCAGTAGGTATGGGAGATTGTTTGGCAGCACAACAGTTGTTCTTTGGTGAAGTTACGAATATTAAAGCGAAAACTCTTGCGCTTTTGGAAGGGCTCCGTTTACACTAAGATCATGATACAAAAGGATGTGGCTTTGGTTAGAGGCTGGTTCTATAAATAATTTAAAATCCCTTGGTTTTTCAAAAAATTCTGGGATGAAATCCATTGTCTTCGGGGCGGAAGAGAGGTCATGTGTTATCATGATGTGAATAAGGAGACAAATGCAGTTGCTAACTCATTGGCAGGGAGGGCGTAGCAGGAAAAATTAGCAAGGGAGACGGAGATATATATCATGCCTCCCTACAAAAATTCTGGGTTTGATCAAGTTAGACAAATCCCATACGCCATACATTCGTATTTCTTGACATGGAAAACACTGATTTAGATAGAAGAGGAGGGGTGTTGTGTGGTTTTGATTGGGAAATTTATAAGTCTCTGCTAGGCTGTGAAGAGTACTGGACTTGGAGCATCTTGGATTGGCGATGGTGGACATGGTAGGGCGGAGTTGGAGCATCTTGGATTGGCGATGGTGGACACAGAAGGGCAAAACAGGATACAGAACAGAGCTATGCTTCTTTGTTTTTGGGTTATAGCAGCTCTGTTTCCTGGACTGAAAGAGTGTATTTTCTGGGTTGATTTTGTGTGAAAATTGGTTTGTGGATTTAACAGGCTATGCAATTGCATTGCATCTAGAGACTATGGCTTTCGGCAGCTCTCTTAGTCCACTATACATATTAACGATATTGTCCCCAACTTAAACATTACCTATCAGGTCGTGCCTTCCATCTGAGCTAGGCGGTGTGGGGTTTTCCCGAAAAGGCCTCGTTGCAAAAAAGGTTTAGTTTGTGAGGCGCAGGTTATATTGGGTGGCATCACAACCATATACACGGCAATAATAATCATTAATTTTTAAACAACCATGTTTTCCGGCAAAGACACTACCAGCTAACCCAGCCATTACATTCGCCACTTGTACTAAATACATTGAATTCATAGTATACTAATTCCGATTGTAGATTTGGAGTTCCTATTGCTTGAATCGCCTAGCTAGATGGTGGTCCATATTTTTTTGTTGATTTGAAAGAGTTTCATCCCTGATGATCAGTCTTCTCACAGAGTTTCATTAGCTTATCAGCCACCACTTCTATCTCTCTATCTCCCCTCATCTTCTCACTTATCTCCATCATCTTCTTCTTTATCTCCTCTCCCTTCTTATCAACCACCACCTCCTTAATCACCTTAGCCATCTCTGCTCTATCAATCTTCCCTCCATCTTTTCTCTTAACCTCCACCCCGACACCGAGATCATCAACCACCAATCTAGTATTCAATGGTTGATCAAGTTGCATGGGCATGGCTATTATGGGAACACCATATCTGATCCCCTCCATCACTGAACTCCACCCGCAATGACTTACAAATCCACCAATACTACTATGCTGAAGTATATTCACTTGTGGTGCCCATCCCTCGACCACCAATCCCCTGTCACCAACTCTTTCTAAGAACCCTTTTGGTAGCACTTGTTCAACATCCTTTTCTTTTTCCTCTTCATGAAACCTTATCACCCAAATGAAACTCACACTACATAGCTCTAGCCCATAAGCTATCTCTTCTATTTCCTCCCTTGACATGAAGTACTCACTACCAAATGAAACAAGCACAACTGAACATGTATCTCTCTTGTCTAGCCATGACATGAAGCGCTCCCCTGGCTTCCCGTCATAATTTGTATTTGTATCAGTAGCATCCTCTTGAAAAAGAGGCCCAACAGGTAAAACCTGCTTTATGTAAGAGAGGTGATCTACATACTTGGCCTCTATCACTTCACTAGTCTTAACCAATACAATTTCCGAAGAGCGTTCAATGCACTCGATGAACCGTTCCCCATCCGACTTGTCACTAGACTTGTGATTGATCATTTTAGCAATCTTCTGAAGATCATACTCTTCAAAATACATGTTCCGAAATGGGAATTCAAGACTAGGGGTCTTGCTCAGGTGATAGAAATAGCTACAAGAAGCTGCACCTATAATTGAAAAATGGATGGCTGGAATCTAATGATGAGATGCAATCTCTGGTGCCCATGGTTGAATAAAATCATAGATGACTAAATCAGGCTTTAGACAGGTCAAGAGGTTGGTGAAGGAGGGTTGGACTATGTCAAGGGCCTTCTTGAGGGTGGGCATGAGATGGGGAGGCAGTGATTTAGTCGTGTGGTAGTGAGGAGGAAGGTCTGGCAAGGAAGGAAGATGGATCTCAACTAATTGTATTGAAGGAAAGGTTTTGGAGGAAATTTTGTCCTTGATGGAAGATAGATTGATGGGTGTAGAGCAAATATGAATGTAGAAATTGTACTTAGAGAGCTTCTTGGCTAACTCTAAGAAAGGAGATATGTGACCATGAGCCAGCCATGGCAACATAAGAACATGAAGACTGGGTTCTTTAGTATCCATGGAACCTCCTTTGGTTTATATTCATTTGAGAGCATCCATAATGGATATCTTAAATAAACCCACAATTAGTCAAGTCTCATCAACCCCACCTTATAATAGTTGAAATATTTCACTTATTGACTTGCAGTAGACCTTGTATCACATACGCAATCAATGACATTTGATTATTTGATTTGTGATCTCATACATCGAGGTGCTTATGCTGTAGAAGAAGGTTCATAAAAATATGTGGATAGAGTCAAAAGAGCTGTGATGTACTTATCTCTGTATGTTCAAAGCATTTGATCAGCAAGTGTCTCCAGTCTAAATTGTTTCAGGTTGAAGAAAGATCAAAGATATGGCTACAGTTAGGTATGCATCTCGGAGGTATTTCAAGCCCAAACTCACTGAAACTTGAATAAAGACGGTTAGTGATAATGATCAATCTCTTATTATCATTGTAACAACGACACGGATACGTGGTGTTGGATATGTCCTCAAAAAATATAATACGATTCACGCTATACAATTTATTATTATTTACTATTTTAGCAATAAGTTTTGAATTATTAGTCATATTCATTCATTTGTATGATAATATTGCTTACTTGTCATAACATGCTTGTAAGTTGTAATATTTGTAAAGAAAATTTATGTGAAAAAGTTGATAATCAAAGCATCTGAGTGTCCGATAAAAGTATCCCTGAGTGTGGATATGCATATCCGACACGATACTTATTTAACACGCTTTTATTTGTATAAATAGAATGTCGTTACATCAGCTTAGTATATATGTTTGTGTTCTTTCTCTTCCATCACTTGAGCAAGGCTAAGAGATCTGATAAACTAGTACAAATAATTAATATTGTGTTCTCCGGTAGTAAATTAAGGGTGTATTTGGTTGTATGAAATTCTATGTTAAGGGAATCTGTGAGGGGACCCCTACATTTCAGACAAAATTGATATATCACTCCACATCCACCATTTGATTTTGTAATCAATGGTTGGAATGGAAGTCCCATGAACATGGGAATCTCACTCCTTAGTCCCCTAAGGCATGTGATTTTCATGTTCATGGGACTTTCATTCCCACCATTGATCACAAAATCAAATGGTGGATGTGAAGTGATACCTTAAATTAACCTAAAATGTAGGGGTCCCCTCATGAATTCCCATGACATAGGATTCCATGCAACCAAACACGCCCTAAAATTAAACTAAGCCTTTAAAAGCCAGAAGTGTCATCGCACTTTTATGGTGCCAGAGGGTTTATTACGAACGGATTTTGTTACTGCTCTATACATTTGTAATTTGTTTTGATATAAAAAAACTGGGTTTGAGCTCTGCAATGTTTGATTCAAATAAGTCTCTGTAATGACCATAAAAATAAAGAAACAAATAAATAAATTTTGGTGAATGTTGAAAAGGGCAAGGTTCGTCTTGTAATCTTTTCAGATACTTGTTTTTTTATACTTTCATGGTGTCTTGACATTCCTTAATTTATGAATGATTTTCTTTTTATCTTGTTTTCTTTCTTATCTTCAATAAAAATTTCATGTTTGGCAAAAAATAAAAAATAAAAAGTTGGTCAAGCATAGTAGAAGGAAATGTTGCATATTCAAGAGTCCATAGTACAAAGAAGAGGAATGAGAACATTCTTCTTCTTCCTCACAAAACATTTAGAATCGACAAATCTATCATTTTACAAGTTGTCAATGTCAACACTGCGTGACATTTAGTTCAATACACAGCTATTAAAAATGAAGAAAAACCAAGCCACAAGTGTGTGGCCAAGGAGTTAGCAATCGAAAGATAAATCAAGGGAAGCTCCTAATTCCATGTGTTACATCTGAATTATCAGGATAGACACAACCTTAATATTTTTGAACTAGAGCTAACTTGTTTACACTATGAGAAGTTCGAGGGAGGTGGACGGTCCCATTCCGTCACCTCCCTCCCCTAGCTCATTTCCTCGCCCACTTCCTCGACATTTAGAATTTCTGTTACACTATTGTTGGATTCTGTTGGAGAGAAAAATTAACGTAGTCATCTAAAAATTTTGTTTGATGGAAACATAGTTCAGTTTTTTGTTTTTCTTATGTGGTTTCAAACTCTTATTTTTGTTGTGTAGTCCCTAATTATTGTGCTATAACAATGACTAAATAAGAAACAATTATTGTGATGTTGATGTACAGTTAAGAATTAAGAATTTAAGATACCATCATACAAAAAAATCAATATTATACAATCATATATGTGACAATACAATTCATTAATTTTCAAGTATTTCAACAAAACAATACATGTATGGTCCCGTGTTATTAAGTGCACCTTTTTCTCTCGCATGGTTTGAAAATGGTTGATTAAGTGCACCTACATAATCACCCAGAAAATATCTTATTCTTGGTGTTATTTTCAGGTTTGAGGTGATAATTTGATTACTTATTTATATTTTTATTGGCGACACTTTGTGGTTTCTAACTGGTATAATCAAGCTCATTTTTTTTTCTCTTTTCTTACAACGACTCTTTAAGTAGTAGTAGTACATAATCCTTCAATTATATATATATATATATATTGAATGCCTAAACATGTTAATTGCTTCCTGATTTTACATTCCCTCAGATAATTGGAGGACTCATCCGATGTGTGCTCTCTGCCATTATCTGTACATAAGCAATCAATCTTTTTTCCTACTTTACTTTCAATCTCCTTCTTAAATTCCTTTAAATGTATTGAGGACTTCTGATTTTTCCTTGAGAAAGTAAATCCAGACGTAACTTGAAAAGTCGTCAATAAAAGTCACCATGTAGTGCATCCCGCTTAATGATGTTTGCTTTACTCAGTCGAACACATATGAGTGGATGAGTTACAACGGTTCATTGGCCCCGATCTCTGACTTCTGATAGGGCAGTTGATGAACTTTTCCATACCGACACCCAACACAGAGTGTTTCTCCTCGTATATCCAGATGGGGTAAACCCTTCAATATTGACTTGCTCATCATTGCCTTCAACCTCTGATAGCTAACATGACCTAGCCTCGCGTGCCATAAATTTGCAGTTCAATGCATCGAGTCTTATCTACATATGTTGATTCTGCAAACATCACGTAGACAGACTCTAACTTTTGTCCTTTCATGACGGGTGTACCTGATGGCTTTAGGCTTCGATACACCTTCACATCTTTCGGCCCAAACACCATGTAATTGCCAGATGTTGTTAATTGATTTACTAACAAGAGGTTTTTCTTCATACCTGGAACATGGTAGACGTTCCAAAGTTGAACTTGATTGGGGCTGAAGTGGGGGTGAATGCAACCTCTCTAGTGCGAGCAATCAGCAGTCTCGTGTTGCCAACAGTTATCACGACCCGATCTCATTTGTACTCACAGAGGCTTGAAAACTTCTCCTTGTCTCTAGCCATATGATTGGAGCAACCTAAGTCAACAATCCAATCTTTGCTGTAGTTGACTGCTAGTACTTGATTTTCATCCCATCTTCATTAATTTGAGACATGGTCTAGTTTTGAAATTTCACGACACATAGTTTTATTTTTTTTTAAAATACTATCTAATAAACATACCCCCTTGTCTAGAGTTCATCAATTCATATTCTCCAAGAATTGCGGACGGGCATCATTTGTTCTCGAGAATAGGGATGCAAATGTATCCCGGGCTCCTTTTGGTATGTCTGCATCTTCAATGTGCTGAAACATCACTACAAAAAAAAGCCAAATCAGCTACGGAATTTAGCGACGGTTTTTTAAAACCGTCGCTATTTAAACGGTTTGCGACGGATATTAGCGACGGTTTTAAAAACCCGTCGCTATTTAAATGCTTTGCGACGGCACTAAACCGTCGCTATAATTTCTGCCACTGTTTTGATACAAAAATTTAAAATAACCGTCGCTAACAGTTTTGCGACGGTTTTAAACCGTCGCTAATACGAGAATTAGCGACGGTATTCGGACCGTAGCTAATGTTTAGAAATTTTTTGTTAGCTACGGTCAAAATACCGTAGCTAATGTGATTTTTTTTTTTTTAAATATAACAAAAACCTTAGCGACGGCACTTTGGCCGTAGCTAAAGTTTAGAAAAAAAATTTTGTTAGCTACGGTCAACAAACCGTCGCTAATGTGAATTTTTTTAAAAAAAAATAACAAAACAAATTAGAACGTGATTTTTTTATTAAAATTTTATAATAGCGACGGCTATATTGCCGTAGCTAATATTTAAAAAAAAAAAATTTGCTAGCTACGGTCATAAAACCGTAGCTAAATGTGGATTTTTTTTAAATTATATAAAGAAAAATCGTTATATATTTAGCAACCGGATAAAACAACCAATATCACATTTCCGTCCAGCTTGGTAAGAAATCTAGTTTTCACCTAAGCGACCTGGGTTCGAATCCCGCCAATGAAATTTTTCTTTTTATTAAAATTTTTATATTAGCGACGGCTATATTGCCGTAGCTAATGTTTAAAAAAAAATTTGCTAGCTACGGTCATAAAACCGTAGCTAAATGTGGATTTTTTTTTTAAAATTATATAAAGCAAAATCGCTATAGATTTAGCAACCGGATAAAATCACCAATATCACATTTCTGTCTAGCTCGGTAAGAAATTTAGTTTTCACCTAGGCAACCCGGGTTCGAATCCCGCCAATGAAACTTTTTTTTTTTATTAAAATTTTTTTGTTAGCTACGGTCAAACAACCGTAGCTGAATGTGGTTTTTTATTTTTAAATTATATAAAGAAAAATCGTTATATATTTAGCAACCAGATAAAACCACCAATATCACATTTCCGTCCAGCTTGGTAAGAAATCTAGTTTTCACCTAAGCGACCCGAGTTCGAATCCCGCCAATGAAATTTTTCTTTTTATTAAAATTTTTATATTAGCGACGGCTATATTGCCGTAGCTAATGTTTAAAAAAAAAAATTTGCTAGCTACGGTCATAAAACCGTAGCTAAATGTGGATTTTTTTTTTAAAATTATATAAAGCAAAATCTCTATATATTTAGCAACCGGATAAAATCACCAATATCACATTTCTGTCTAGCTCGGTAAGAAATTTAGTTTTCACCTAGGCAACCCGGGTTCGAATCCCGCCAATGAAACTTTTTTTTTTTATTAAAATTTTTATATTAGCGACGGCTATATTGCCGTAGCTAATGTTTAAAAAAAAAATTTGCTAGCTACGGTCATAAAACCGTAGCTAAATGTGGATTTTTTTTTTAAAATTATATAAAGCAAAATCTCTATATATTTAGCAACCGGATAAAATCACCAATATCACATTTCTGTCTAGCTCGGTAAGAAATTTAGTTTCACCTAGGCAACCCGGGTTCGAATCCCGCCAATGAAACTTTTTTTTTTATTAAAATTTTTTTTGTTAGCTACGGTCAAACAACCGTAGCTGAATGTGGTTTTTTATTTTTAAATTATATAAAGAAAAATCGTTATATATTTAGCAACCGGATAAAACCACCAATATCACATTTTCGTCCAGCTTGGTAAGAAATCTAGTTTTCACCTAAGCGACCCGGGTTCGAATCCCGCCAATGAAATTTTTCTTTTTATTAACATTTTTATATTAGCGACGGCTATATTGCCGTAGCTAATGTTTAAAAAAAAAAATTTGCTAGCTACGGTCATAAAACCGTAGCTAAATGTGGATTTTTTTTTTAAAATTATATAAAGCAAAATCGCTATATATTTAGCAACCGGATAAAATCACCAATATCACATTTCTGTCTAGCTCGGTAAGAAATTTAGTTTTCACCTAGGCAACCCGGGTTCGAATCCCGCCAATGAAACTTTTTTTTTTAATTAAAATTTTTTTGTTAGCTACGGTCAAACAACCGTAGCTGAATGTGGTTTTTTATTTTTAAATTATATAAAGAAAAATCGTTATATATTTAGCAACCGGATAAAACCACCAATATCACATTTCCGTCCAGCTTGGTAAGAAATCTAGTTTTCACCTAAGCGACCCGGGTTCGAATCCCGCCAATGAAATTTTTCTTTTTATTAAAATTTTTATATTAGCGACGGCTATATTGTCGTAGCTAATGTTTAAAAAAAAATTGTTAGCTATGGTCACAAAACCGTAGCTAAATGTGGATTTTTTTTAAATTATATAAAGAAAAATCGCTATATAGTTAGCAACCGGATAAAACCACCAATATCACATTTCCGTCCAGCTTGGTAAGAAATCTAGTTTTCACCTAAGCGACCCGGGTTCGAATCCCGCCAATGAAATTTTTCTTTTTATTAAAATTTTTATATTAGCGACGGCTATATTGCCGTAGCTAATGTTTAAAAAAAAAAATTTGCTAACTACGGTCATAAGAAGTTAAAAATTTGCTAGATCAAAGAGATTAGATTAAATCAGATCAGATCAGATCAAAGAAGTTAAAAGTAGATCAAAGAATATTAAATCAAAGAAGATCAGATCAAATAAGATCAGATCAGATCAAAGAAAATCAAATAAGATCAGAGAAGATCAAGGAAGATCAAAGAAAATCAAAGAAGTTCAAAGAATATCAGAGAAGATCAGATCAAAGATTATCAAATAAGATCAAAGAAGATCAGATAAGATCAAAGAAGTTCAGATCAGATCAAATCAAAGAAGATCAGATCAAAGAAGATCAAAGAAAATCAAAGAAGATCAAATAAGATCAGAGAAGATCAGATCAAAGATTATTAAATAAGATCAGATCAGATCAAAGAAGACCAAAGTAAATCAGATAAAAAATATAAAAGAAGATCAGATAAAAAAATATCAAAGAAGTTCAAAGAATTTTAGAGAAGATCAGATCAAAGCAGATCAAATCAGATCAAAGAAGATCAGATCAGATCAAATCAAAGAAGATCAGATCAAATAAGATCAAAGAAAATCAAAGAAAATCAAAGAAGATCAAAGAAGATCAGAGAAGATCAGATTAAAGATTATTAAATAAGATCAGATCAGATCAAATCAAAGAAGATCAGATCAAAGAAGACCAAAGTAAATCAGATAAAAAAATATAAAAGAAGATCAGATAAAAAAATATCAAAGAAGTTCAAAGAATATCAAAGAATATCAGAGAAGATCAGATCAAAGCAGATCAAATCAGATCAAAGAAGATCAGATCAGATCAAAGAAGTTAAAAGTAGATCAAATAAGTTAAAAGTAGATCAAAGAGATTAGATTAAATCATATCAGATCAGATCAGATCAAAGAAGTTAAAAGTAGATCAAAGAATATTAAATCAAAGAAGATCAGATCAGATCAAAGAAAATCAAATAAGATCAGAGAAGATCAAGGAAGATCAAAGAAAATCAAAGAAAATCAAATAAGATCAAAGAAGTTCAAAGAAGATCAAAGAAGTTCAGAGAAGATCAGATCAAAGAATATCAAAGAAGTTCAAAGCAGATCAGATCATATCAGATCAAATCAAAGAAGATAAGATCAAAGAAGATCAAAGAAGACCAAAGTAGATCAGAGAAAAAAATATCAAATGAGATCAGAGAAGTTAAAAGAAGATCAGATAAAAAAAGATCAAAGAAGTTCAAAGGAGATAAGAGAAGATCAGATCAAAGAATATCAAATAAGATCAAAGAAGATAAAAAAGTTCAGATCAGATAAAAGAATATCAAAAAAGTTCAGATCAAAAAACCACTAAAGAGGTTAGGCCGCGCTAATTGGTTAAAAAAAAAAAACTAAAGAGGTTAGCGACGGTTTTCTAACCGTAGCTAACATGATTTTAAAAAACAATATATAGTAAACTAGTTAGCGACAGTAATAGAGCCGTAGCTAAGGATTTTTGTAATTTAAAAAAAATATTAAAAGACCTTAGCGACGGCTTGCAAACCGTAGCTAATGTGATTTAAAAAAAAAAAAAAGCTTAGCGACGGTTTTCTAACCGTAGCTAACATGATTTTAAAAAAATATATATATAGTAAACTAGTTAGCGACGGTAATAGAGCCGTAGCTAAGGATTTTTGTAATTTTTTAAAAAAATATTAAAAGACCTTAGCGACGGCTTGCAAACCGTAGCTAATGTGATTTAAAAAAAAATAAAAAAAGCTTAGCGACGGTTTTCTAACCGTAGCTAACATGATTTTTAAAAAAAATATATATATAGTAAACTAGTTAGCGACGGTAATAGAGCCGTAGCTAAGGATTTTTGTAATTTAAAAAAAATATATTAAAAGACCTTAGCGACGGCGTGAAAACCGTAGCTAACGTGATTTTTTAAAAACAAAAAAAAATTAAAAAAAGCTTAGCGACGGTTTTGTAACCGTAGCTAACATGATTTTAAAAAAAAAAATATATAGTAAACTAGTTAGCGACGGTAATAGAGCCGTAGCTAAGGATTTTTGTAATTTAAAAAAAATATATTAAAAGACCTTAGCGACGGCGTGAAAACCGTAGCTAACGTGATTTTTTAAAAACAAAAAAAATTAAAAAAAGCTTAGCGACGGTTTTGTAACCGTAGCTAACATGATTTAAAAAAAAAATATATATAGTAAACTAGTTAGCGACGGTAATAGAGCCGTAGCTAAGGATTTTTGTAATTTTAAAAAAAAATATTAAAAGACCTTAGCGACGGCGTGAAAACCGTAGCTAACGTGATTTTTTAAAAACAAAAAAAAATTAAAAAAAGTTTAGCGACGGTTTTGTAACCGTGGCTAATCAGTTTTAAAAAAAAAAAACTAAAAAGAGGTTAGCGACGGCAATTGGGCCGTCGCTAATTGTTTTTTTAAAAAAAATATCACCGATCCGCGTGAAATCTCATCTCAACCGTTAATAACACCCAAAATTTTAACTCAATCCAACGCACTAAATCAAACCACGTCATCGATCCGCGTGAAACTAACACAACCAATCATCTTCAATTACCTTTCTCTATATAAATTTCAATTTTTTCTACAAACCAACTTAAACAAAAATTTTCTCTCAAAATTTTTTTTTCTCTCATCTTCCAGAGAAGAAACCCACTGAGGAGAAGTCTGCCGCTTCCTCGACACCGATCCCGGCCGCCTCTCTCTCCCCTCCCTTCATTCGCCGCCTCTCTCTCGGAGATCTGAGATCTCTCATCTCGGAGATCTGAGATCTGAGATCTCGGAGATCTCGAAGATCTGAGTTCTCTGATCTCAGAGATCTGAGTCCCGAGATCTCGGAGATCTGAGATCTCTGATCTCGGAGATCTTGGATAATCTCAAAGATCTGAGTTCTCGAGATTTGAGATTTCAGATCTCGGAGAGATTCCAATATTTTTTAAAATATATATATATTTTTTTAAAATCTTAGAGATCTCGGAGAAATCGCAGATCTCGGAGAAATCTGATTTTTAAAATTTTTTAAAAATCTCGGAGATATCTCAGATCTCGGAGAGATCGAAAAAATATATATATATATTTAAAAAAAACCATTTAGTAAAAAAAAAATTTAATTTTTTTTAAAAAATCAGTTAGCCACGGCAAAATGCCGTCGCTAAAATAAAAAAAATTCAATTTTTTTTTTAAAAATTAGTTAGCCACGGCTAAAATACCGTCGCTAAGATAAATTTTTTTTTTTATTTTTTTTTTAAAAAATCAGTTAGCCACGGCCAAAATGCCGTCGCTAAAAAATGAATTTTAATTTTTTTAAAAAAATCAATTAGCCACGGCCAAAATGCCGTCGCTAAGGTAAAAAAAATTTTGAATTTTTTTTAAAAAATCATTTAGCTACGGCAACAATGCCGTCGCTAAAATAAAAAAATGTTAAATTTTTTTTTACAAAAATTCAATTAGCGACGGATATTTTACACTTTAGCGACGGGTTTATGCCGTCGCTAATTAGCTACGGCTATTTTGCCGTCGCTGAATCAAATAGTGACGATAAATCTTGCTACGGAATAGCGACGGCTGTGGTACCGTCGCTGATACCTTTTAGCTACGGTTTTAGCTCAATTAGCGACGGATTTTAGCCGTCGCTGATGTCCATTTTTTTGTAGTGCATCTCATCCTCAATCGTCATCTTGAGCACATAAAGTGCTTTTCCGGCTTTAATTTCTCACTTCCTCAATTCAAGATCGTTATCCCTTGGCGGTGGTGCAGTTTCACTGCTGCCAACAACCTGCCACAAGTCTTGTCCTTGCAAATAGGACTTTATCTTTGTCTGCCAACTCGTATAATTGTGATGGTTGAGCTTTGTAAGCCCACCAGTTGTGCCAACGAGGTCTCCCATCGTGACAAGGTGCAACTTTCTTTATGCTATTGAATAAGCTTAGTCCTAAATCAATCTGTTTCACAGCCTCGAGCTGCGCATGAATGATCTCTAACAAGCAGTGTCTCACCGACAGCCCCTAACCGTGTGCTTTGACGGGAAGTGATCGAAGCCAAGTACGTAGATCACCTCTCTTACATAAAGAAGGTTTTACCTGTTGGGCCTCTTTTTCAATAGGATGCTACTGATATGAATACAAAAGTGCTTCATGTCATGGCTTAGACAAGAGAGATACATGTTCAGTTGTGTTTGTTTCATTTGGTAGTGAAAATTTTGGGCCCGAGCCCGAACCGAATGAGGTCGATTAATCAGACTCCGGTTAACCGAATGCTCGGGCTGAGCCAGGTCGATCTCGGTCTTTTTACATCCCGGTTTTCAGCCCAAGCTCATTTGTTCAACCCAGTTTTCAGCCCATTAATTGACCATTATAGCTCATCGTCCCCCACATTGCCCATGTACCCGGTCGTCGTCTTCTTGTCTTTTTCGACCTCTTCACCAGCAATAACTTCAACTCATCAAACTTCACATTTGGTGTTCAAAACCCCTTCAAACAAGACCTTCAACACCCACCCACGCACACAAAATCCCTAATTTGTTTACAATGGAATCTCATAACCCCACAAAGTCCTCAGACAACGAAGACGACTACGTGGAGTACATCCCGATCAAGAAACGCTGAGCAATGGAAGCCCAGAAAATCCTCCAACGAAAAAGGGGCAAGTCGTCCGCAATTGAGGACAAATTCGAACAATCCAAGCTGGCAGAAGTGAAGCCCAATCTCCTCGTCAAAGCAACCCAACTGAAATGCGACCTGCTCGAGATCACCCCAACAGAACAACTCATGCAACAGGAGAAGGAGATGATTGAACACCTCTCGGACCGCAAAACCTTGATGTTTGTGTGAGAATTAGCAAAGGGTATCACTTACACTGACCCAATTGTGACCGGGTGGAACCCCCCACTACCTATTCGAGGAGTCGCAGGAAGATCGAGAGGAGTAGCTGAGGAGGCGAGGGAGAGGAATAGGCGAGTAGTCGCAGTAGCCGAGGAGGAGAGGAGTTGCAGGAAGACTGAGAGTAGTCGAGGAGGAGAGAGAGAGGAGTAGGCGAGTTGTTGCAGCAGGACTTATTGTTTTTTAGGGTTTTTACTTTTTATTCATAATCGAGTTGGAACGATTATTCGATGGAGATACTCGAGGATCGAACCAGAAACATCGGACATGGCCAAGTTTTAAGATCGAAAATTTAAAAATAAATAAAAAATCGATCCGATTGTCCTGCAACTACTCACATCACTTAGAACGATATGTCGCCTGCACCTCCACCTTGTCATGATGTTGTCCCCAATTTAAACACCACTATATTGGGCTCCCATCCTGGGACTTGGCAGTGTGAGGTTTTTTCCAAAATGCATCGTTGCTATTAGGGAGTAAACATCTACTTTATAAACACTAGTGACAACTTCTCCTTACTTGATGTAAGATTATTCAAGCCAACACTATTCCACCAGTTTCGAGTTGAAGAAAGATAAAAAAAAGGTTATAGTTAGGTATTCATCATGTAGGTATTTCAATTGCAAAATCACTAAAACTTGAATAAAAATGGTAAAAACAATCTCTTATTATCTATGTAACAACGACACGGATATGAGGTGTTGAATATGTCCTTAAAACAATATAATACAGTTCACATTGTACAATTTATTAATATTTACTATTTTAGCAATAAATTTTGAATTATTAATCATATTCATTCATTTATAGGTTAATATTGCTATTAATATATTATTAACTTGTCATAACATGCTTGTAAGTTGTACCATTTGTAAAGAATTGAAATTATGGGAAAAAATTGAAAATCAAAACAAACATGGAGTATATAATGAAAGTATCCCCGGGTGGGATATGCATATCCTACACGATATATATTTGTGTTCTTCCCACTTTTGTAAAACCTTGAAAGGATGAGTCTTTCTCTTCTAATTTGTTTGAGCAAGGCTTATAGATCTTATAAAACAGTACAAATAGTTACTATTGTGTTCTCCAGTAGTAAACTAAAGTTAAACTAAGCCTTTGAAAAAAAGCCAGAAGTGTCATATTTCATTGTGACCACTCTTATGACAGAGTTCCTGTATCTTCGCCACCACCAGTTCCATCTCTCCGCCTTCGATCATTTTCTCACTAATCTTCTTCATCTTCTTCTTCACCTCCTCTCCTCCCTTCTCCACCACTACCTCCTTAATTACCTTCGCCATCTCTGCTCTGTCAACCTTCCCTCCCCTTCTCTTAACTTCCACGCCAACCCCAAGCTCATCAACTACCAATCTGGCATTAAGAGGCTGGTCAAGTTGCATGGGCATACCTATCAAGGGAACACTATATCTGATCCCTTCCATCACTGAACTCCATCCTAAATGAGTCACAAAACCACCTATACTACTATGCTGGAGTATGTCCAGTTGCGGCGCCCACCCCTCCACCACCAATCCCCTGTCTGTAACTCTGTCTAGGTACCCTTTAGGTAAAACTTGTTCGATTTCCTTTATCTCTGCCTCTTCATGAAACCTTATTACCCAAATGAAACTCGCCCCACTTAGCTCTAGCCCATAAGCTATCTCTTCGATCTCTTCCCTTGGCATGAAGTACTCACTACCAAATGAAACAAACACAGTTGAACACTTATCTCTCTTGTCAAGCCATGTCATGAAGTAATCTCCTTTCTTCATTTTATTAATAGGCTCCTCTGGAAAAAGAGCACCAACAGGTAGAATCTCCTTTCCTCCAAGCATGGAAGACATGTAATACATATACTTGGCTTCCATCACTTTACATGTCTTAATCAATGCAATATCCGAAGACAGCTCGAAGCACTCCACAAATCGCTCACCGTCTGTCTTTTTACCCATGTTGGGTTCAATCATTTGTACAATCTCTTGATGATCATCTTCCTCGAGATAAATATTTGGAAACGGGAATTTGACACCAGGATTCTTGCACAGGTGAAACAAGTAGCTAAGAGAAGCTGCCCCAAGAATTGAAAAGGTGATGGCTGGAATGTTATGTTGAGATGCAATTTCTGGTGCCCATGGTTGGATAAAATCATAGATGACCAGATCAGGCTTTAAAGAGGTCAAGAGGTTGGAGAAGGAGGATTGGACCATGTCGAACGCTTCCTTGAGTGTGGGCATGAGATGTGGAGGGAGTGATTTGGTGGTGTGGTAATGAGGAGGGAGGTTTGGCAAAGAAGGAAGATGGATCTCTACTAGTTCTATTGAAGGGAAGGTTTGGGAGGAAACTTCGTTCTTGATGGAAGATAGATTTATGGGTGTAGAGCAAATATGAATGTAGAAATTGTACCTGGAGAGCTTCTTGGCTAACTCTAAGAAAGGCGATATGTGACCATGAGCCAACCATGGCAACATTAGAACATGAAGACTATGTTCTTTAGTATCCATGGAACCTCCTTTGTGAGACTCTCTTCCAAGGGGGATTGTATGATTTCTATGCATATGGGAGCATCCACGATGGGTCTCTTAAATAAACCCACCTACGTAGTCAGTCTCAGAAACCCCTCCTTACAGTTGAAATTGTAATTTATTGACATGCAGTGTACCTCTTATCACACACGCATTCGATGACGAATGTCATTACTTGATTCCTGCGCTCACAAATGAGGTGACTAGTCAATGTAAGGCTTAAAGCATTTGATTAAGTGAGTGCATTATCACCTACTTGATTCCAATTGTCCATTCGAGTTGTCCATGAGCTTCTTCCTTGTGTTTATGTACACTAATGCACATTGGTAATGATATCCCCCATTATATGTTGTAGTCTAACGCCTTCATTCTCGCTTCCATTATGATTAGATTCACTTTTAGAGAGATTAGCAATTTGTCAACTGATGAGACTTGAAAAAAAAAGTCAAAAATGGTTAGCTCTGGGTCAACCATAGTAGAAGGAAATGTTGCATATTCCAGAGTCCAGATTACAAAGAAGTAGAATGAGAATTGCCATCTTCTTCTTCACCAACATTTAGAGTTGACAAATCTATCATTTTACAAGTTGTCAATGTCCATGGACAAAACTGAGTGACGTTTAGCCTCCTTACACACAAAGAGCTATTAATGCAAAAGCAAATTATTAAAATTGTCTCGGAGTTAAATTAGGATTGTGTGACTAGTTAAAACGGTGAAGGATATCTTCTTTGTTATGGAGTAGTATTTAGATTTCTTATTGACATAGGTTTTTTATCTCGTTACAAATTGAGATACTATGTAATTGCTACCTCTATATATAGAAGCTCATATCAGTGAATAATATAGCTCTATGTTTCCTCTCTACTCATGTCTTTTGCTTTCTTTATGTTACTTTCAACACATTATCAGCCACGAGTCCTAACTCTAGCAGTTATTAAGAAAAAATTCCCATGCGAACGCCATCCACCATAGCACCATCCTATCCCAACGCGTGCTGAGGTAGCAGATGTTTCTGAGGCAGTACGCCAATATGCGGATGCCTTGCTGTTGTCTGGCGAGTCAGCAATTGGATCATTTGGAGACCAGGCTTTATCTGTCTTGGGGATGGTTAGTGGCCGTATGGAATTATGGAGCCGAGAGGAGAACCAGCAAACTCTTCTCTCCCGGCATCAACTTGGAGTATCTTTGCCCGACCGCATTGCCGAGCAGATTTGCAACTGCTCTGTGGAGATGGGTTTGCAATTTGGTTGCGATTAAAGTCTGCAATGTTCTGCGATTTGCTGCAATCAGGTACTTAATTGTTGTGATTAAGTCAAAGAGTCAATCTCCTGTATGCAGGGGCGGGCCTATTGTGTGCTCTCGACTTTTAAAATAATTTTATTATATACTTAATCATCAAAAAATTTAATTTATAATGTATAATACAATTTGTAAATTGTTCATTCACTTAGTTTTACATCTTTCTATTGGTGTAGTGGTTAGAAGTTTTTAAATTTTTGTAAACAACCCGAATTCAATACTCATCGAGCGCATATTTTTTTATGGCTATTCACTATACATTTTGATTGTTATTGATAATTACTATTTCATTATTGTTACTCGCCTAATTTTTTTATTTACAATACAATTTTATAGTAATTGCAAACATTAAAAAAATATTTAGTTTAATAAAAATTTATTTTTGGTCTTCTCGGAGCATATGATTTCTTTATGTCTATACATTTTTGTCATTGTGACATTCCCCTACTTTTTTGTTTTCAACTCAATTTTATATGCAATTGCAAACATTAAAGCAATGAATTGTTTGTTCACAAGTGACATAAAACATTCAACCAAAAAAATATTTGAAATTAATATCTAAAATAATAACTAAAAAATTTAAATGAAAATATATGTCACTAGCCAACTCGTACAAAATTTGAGCCTCATATAAACATTTTTCAATGAAATGTATTAGAATCTTATTATGTTTGTAAATTTTCGATTTTTTTTAGCTTCAATTAGATATTTATTTTAATTATTTTGTGATTTTAGTTATATATTCTAGTTATTACGCTCGTTTGCCCCTTGCCAAGGTTATTAATATTGTAACTTTATTTTGCTTAAAATTGAATTAAGTGTAATTCAATTTAATATATACAATGTATTTTTATAGTTATATTTTTCTTATTTTACTAACTCGAATACAAATTTTATTTTCTTGCCATTTCGCGCCCCTTGACTAAATTCTTGGTCCGCCACTGCCTATATGCTTTCTTTCATCTCTTCAAACCAACATGCTATCAAATAATAGTGCAATTGTAGCACATGTTCACTCATTCTAGTCTAATTCCTGCACATTATTGTACTGGAATGCACTATAAATAATATCTTATGAAATGACTAAAGAATTTTTGTTTGGATCCTATGTTGACAAAACACTTAACTCAGTTTCATGTGGTATTTGTTAGATGGAATCTCTTTGGTCTTTACTGCCATGATTTCCTAGAATGAACTTTCAGCTTTTTAACTGATATTGCTTTGACACAATTTTTAGTTTCCATATCCTTTATTGTTCTTCAAAAATTCTAATTGTCGAGGGAACCAGCGAGGGACCCCACAGGGGGGTGGGAGCCGTCCATTCCTTCGGGATGCGTGCTTGAATATTTGGGATTTGTGTGTTGAAAATTCAAGCGCGCATCTCAGAAGAGATGAACGGCTCTCTCCCCTCCTATAGGGTCCCTCGCTGGTTTCCTCGCTGTCTTCCTCAACAGTTAGACGGGTTCATTGTTCTTTGGTGAAGATATGCAGAGTTTAGTAGCTTGACTAGAATTGATGCTTGATAATCATTGAATAGCACTATCATTGTCTCTTCCCTGCTACATACAATAGTGTACTTGTTTAGACTGTTCAAGTGTGTGAAAAAAGTCTTTAAGATATATGTTTTGCACTCTTGGATCCTTGGATTCAGATCTTCAATAACATGATCCCATAAAACCTACAGTGAAAACACCCTTTGTCACAAGATCTATATTTTGACATCTTTTACCATGAAGGATAAAAACTTAGTTGCAGCATTGTTTGTGGAAATCTGAAGCCCTGGGTTGCTTCAGCTGTACTGAAAGGCCATTTGCTTACCCTGTAAAAATGTCCCTAGTCCTTTGACGCATGTCACCTTGAGTACTTGAAAGTTTCTAGTCCTTTGATGCATGGACTCTTGTTTTGCCTTCGGTCAGGTTAAATTGCCAAGTAAGTTTATAGCTTTTGTGAGTTAATTTAAATTTCAGTCTCTCTCAATTAGTTTTCTACTTCATTCCCTCTAAATTGGACTATGGAAGTTCACACCAAGTTGAACAGTGGGGGATTCGCTCTGAACTATGGCAGTTCGTGAAGCTTGAACTATGATATTCGCTCTGAACTATGGCAGTTCGTGTAGCATTGAACGATGACCGTTCAAACCTTTGTTTGAAACTTCGAGTTTCATTCTAATCCAATTCCATGGATATCTATTTCTTGGAAGCATTGGCTCAGAAACACTAATTTTGTTCAAGGGGACATTAGTGGACCTATCCAACCAACTTGCGAACCATTTAGATATTTTATGATGTTGGTTGATGCGTTGACACGCTGGTCACATGTCACACTTCTGTCCACCCAAAATGCTGCATATGCTAAACTCTTGGCCCAGATTATTCGGCTGAGGGCTCACCACCCGGATTACCCTATTAAATCAATTCGACTTGATAATGCCGGAGAGTTTACATCGAAACATTCGATGATTATTGCATGCCCATTGGGATTGATGTTAACATCAGATTACCCATGTTCACGCCCAAAATGGTCCCGCGGAAGTCACCATCAAGAGGTTACAGATGGTCGCTCGGATGTTGGTTATGCACACCCCTGCCTATATCTGCATGGGGCTATGCAATTTTGCACACAGCAATGTTACTTTGTTTGAGGCCGGTTGCCACCCAACCATTCTATGCGTCACAGCTGGTGACTGGGTACAAATCAGATCTTTCGTACTTACGCATTTTTGGGTGCACGTTTTATGTGTCAATTGCGCCGCCACAACGTACCAAGATGGGGCCTCAACAAAGGATGGGTATATATGTGGGATATGATACACCATCAATTATTCGCTACTTGGAACCATTGACAGGCGATCTCTTTGCCGCACGATTTGCGGATTGTCACTTTGATGAGACGGTATTTCCAACGTTAGGGGGAGATAAGAACGTTAACTTTCAATAGAAACGACAGGAATTGTCATGGTCTGTCCCCACTTTGTCTCATCTTGATCCCCAAACCGCACAGTCCGATAGTGAGGTGCGGCGAATTCTCGATCTTCAGAGCGTAGCAAACAAGTTTCCAAACATTTTCACTGATATCGCTATTGACAAGATCACATATACCTGCTGCAAACATGCCTGCAAGGATTGACGTCCCCACCACAGGACTGGCGGCTAACCAGTCATCTGATCCGGCGAGGAAGCGCGCGCTGTAGACCATTGGGTTCGATGGATTCTCGTCCTAGGAAGAGGACGCAAACAGCACAAACTAATCCATCTGACGTTGCTAACTCGATCGAACCATCCCATGAGAATATCCCGAACTATGGATATGTTCGAGAGTAGTCATCGTTGGGGGACGCATCAACGTCGGTACCTACTCTCAAGAATAGAGAAATATCGGTCAATTATGCAAGCATAGATGGGACATGGAATCGAAACGAAATCATCATCGATGATGTATTTGCATACTCGGTGGCATGCGAAATCATAACTTGTGATGATATCGAACCCCACTCCAATGAAGAGTGTCAACGTAGAGCTGGCTGGCCAAAAATGGAAAGATGCGATCCAAGCTGAATTGGATTCCCTAACGACACGGAAGGTGTTTGGGCCGATATTGCCAACCCCTCCAGGTGTAAAATTCGTCGAATTTAAATGGGTATTCGTTAGGAAGTGTAATGAGAAAAATGAGATTGTGAAATATAAGGCTCGTCTCGTGGTGCAAAATTTTTCTCAACGCCCTGGGATCGATTACGAGGAGACATATTATTTAATAACGTTCCGCTACCTTGTCAGTTTGGTAGTTTCAAAAAATTGAATATACAGCTTATGGATGTGGTTACGGCATATTTCTACGGGGATCTAGATATAGAGATATACATGAAAGTCCCGAATGGACTTCGTTTTCCCGAATCAACTAGCTCTAAACCACGGAGCACGTTTTCTATCAGATTGAAACGTTCACTTGATCAGAAGGGGATACATAAACAATGAGTTATGCCCATGCGTGTTCATTAGAGAACAAGTTCCGAATTTGCTATTGTTGCGGTTTATGTCGATGACATGAATTTGATTAGAACTCTAAAAGAGTTAAAGAAAACCGTTGAGCACCTAAAGTTTGAATTCAAGATGAAGGATCTTGGGAAAACACAGTTTTGCCTCGGATTGGAGATCGAACACCGTGTCGATTATGATTCACCAATCGGGCTATATTCAGAAATTTTTAAGGCGCTTTAATGAGTATAAAGTTAAGCCTTGTAGCACTCCTATGATCGTCCGGAGTCTGGATCCGAAGAAAGATCCATTCTGTCCCAAAGAGGAGGACGAAACATTACTAGAGGTGGAGGTGCCCTACCTAAGTGCAATAGACGCATTATTGTTCTTAGCGCAATGTACGAGACCAGACATCTCATTCGCTATGAACTTGTTGGCTCGATTTAGTACTGCTCCGACACGCCGCCATTGGACTAGCATTAAAGACATATTTCGATACTATTTAATATATACAATTTAATTCAATTTAATATTTCGATTACACTTAATTCAATTTAATATATACAATTTAATATTTCAATTTACACTTAATTCAATTTAATATATACAATGTATTTTTATAGTTATATTTTTCTTATTTTACTAACTCGAATAGAAATTTTATTTTCTTGCCATTTCGCACTCCTTGACTAAATTCTTGGTCCGCCACTGCCTATATGCTTTCTTTCATCTCTTCAAACCAACATGCTATCAAATAATAGTGCAATTGTAGCACATGTTCACTCATTCTAGTCTAATTCCTGCACATTATTGTATTGGAATGCACTATAAATAATATCTTATGAAATGACTAAAGAATTTTTGTTTGGATCCTATGTTGACAATCACTTAACTCAGTTTCGTGTGGTATTTGTAAGATGGAATCTCTTTGGTCTTTACTACCATGATTTCCTAGAATGAACTTTCAGCTTTGTAACTGATATTGCTTTGACACAATTGTTAGTTTCCATATCCTTTATTGATCTTCCAATCTTTCTTTAATAAACATCTTCGTTTTGAACAAACAAACAAGCTTGATCAGAATTGCCATCTTCTTCCTCACCAAACATTTAGAGTTGACAAATCTTTCATTTTACAAGTTGTCAATGTCCATGGATAAAACTGAGTGACGTTTGGTCTCTATACAAACAAAGAGCTCATAATGCAAAAGCAAACTATTAAAAGTGAAGAAAAACCAAGCCACAAGTGTGTTGTGTGGCCAAGGAGTTACCAATCCGAAGATAAATCATGGGAAGAAGCCCCTAATTCCATGTGTTACATCTGACTTATCATGATAGACACATTTTAAAATTTTAGAACTAAAGCTAACTCGTTTATACTAATCTTGGATTCTCTTGGAGAGAAAAAAAAATAATAATAACTTGGTCACCTAAAATTTTTGTTTGATGGAAACATAGTTCAGTTTCTTGTTTATTCTTATATGGTTTTCAAACTCTTATTTGTGTCGTGTAATCCATACTTATAATCCTATAAGAGCATCTCCAATGGTAAAAATTAAAATAGGAGAAAAGTTAAATTTAGGGTTCCTTATTTCTTCATCATTCCAATCGCATTCCCTATATTAATTTTTTCATCATTATTTAATATATCTTCAACTTTTCTATACCAATTTAATTTCAATTATACTATTATTAATTTCAACTTAATATAATTATATTAATTAGTTTAAATTATATTATTATAATATTATTAAATATATTATTATTAATTACAACTTAAATATATAATATTATTATTTTCAATTATACTATTATTCAGATACTTTTTTAATTATACTATTATTAATTTCAACTTAATTTAAATTTGACTAATTAAAAAATTTGAGAGTTAAAAAATAGTATTAATAATTAAATTTTTTTCATTATTTAAATATATCTTCCACTTTTTATATTATTATTTAGATAATTAATTTTTTAATTATACTATTATTTTGAATTAGTATTAATAATTTTATCATTATTTAAATTAGAATTAATAATTTCTTTGTTTAAATTAGTATTAATTTGTATTTAATTATACTATAATATTTTTAAATAATTATTTATCATTATTTAAATTAGTATTAATAATTAATTTTTAATTATATTATTATTAGATATTTTTTAATTTAAAAATTAAATATTTAAATTATTTTATTAATTATATATAAGATACCGGGGATAGTTAACTTTCCCCTAAATTTAAGGAAAAATTAATGGAAAAATTATTATGGAGATGGATTAGGAAAATGATTGGAGATGCTTACCAAATTAACAAGGACTAAAGAAGAAACAATTACTTTGATGTTGATGTTTAGTTAAGAACAAGAATTTAAGATACAATCCCACAAACAAATCAATATTTTACAATCATACACACGCACGTGGCAATTCAATTCATTAATGGTAAGTATTTTAGCAAACGGTTTTTTCAATATACTTTAGCAAAACAACACATTTATATTCCCATGTGCTGGACGCAGCCCGAAGGTTTCTTCAATATACTAAATTCCTTGAATTCAAAAAACAATGTCAATGCCGGCCATGGATAATGCTTCTGCCACCATTTGAGGTCATATTTCATTAGGACTACTCTTATCACAAAGTTCCAGTATCTTCGCCACCACCATTTCCATCTCTCCTCCTTCGATTATTTTCTCACTATCTTCTTCATCTTCTTCTCACCTCCTCTCCTCCCTTCTCCACTACTACCTCCTTAATTACCTTCGCCATCTCTGCTCTGTCAACCTTCCCTCCCCTTCTCTTAACTTCAACGCCAACCCCAAGATCATCAACTACCAATCTGGCATTAAGAGGGCTGGTCAAGTTGCATGGGCAATACCTATCAAGGGAACACTATATCTGATCCCTTCCATCACCGAACTCCATCCTAAATGAGTCACAAAACCACCTATACTACTATGCTGGAGTATGTCCAGTTGCGGCGCCCAACCCTCCACCACCAATCCCTTTCTCTAACTCTGTCTAGGTACCCTTTAGGTAACGCTTGTTCGACTTCCTTTGTCTTCGCCTCTTCATGAAACCTTATCACCCAAATGAAACTCACCCCACTTAGCTCTAACCCATAAGCTATCTCTTCGATCTCTTCACTTGGCATGAAGTACTCACTACCAAATGAAACAAACAAGTTGAACACTTTTCTCTCTTGTCAAGCCATGAAATGAAGTACTCTGATTGCTTCCCTTCTTTGTTTGTATTTGTAGTTGTATTGATAGGCTCTTCTGGTTCTGGAACAAGAGCCCCTACAGGTAGAATTTCCTTTCCTCCGAGTATGTTATTAGACATGTAATCTATGTACTTGGCTTCTAGCACTTTACATGTCTTGATTAATGCAATACGTGAAGATCTTTGGAAAGCTCTGCAAGAATCTCTCACCATCCGCCTTTTTACCCATGTTAGATTCATTCATTTGGACAATCTCTTGATGATCATCTTCCTCAAGATAATGTTTGGAAATGGGGAATTTGACACCGGGATTCTTGTACAGGTGAAACAAGTAGCTAAGAGGGGCTACACCCAAAAATTGAAAAAGTGATGGCTGGGATGCTATGTTGAGATGCAATTTCTTGGTGCCCATGGTTGGATTAAATCATAGATGGACTAGATCCGGCTTCAAAGAGGTCAAAGAGGTTAGAGAAGGAGGGTTGGACCATGTCGAACGCCTCCTTGAGGATGGGCATGAGATGTGAAGGAGTGATTGGTTGTATGGTAATGAGGAGGAGGTTTGGCAAGGTTGGAAGATGGATCTCAACTAATTCTATTGAAGGGAAGGTTTTGTAGGAAACTTTATCCTTGATAGAAAGACAGGGTGATGGGTGTAGAGCAAATATGAATGTGGAAATTGTACTGAGAGAGCCTCTTGGCCAACTCTAAGTACGGAGATATGTGACCATGAGCCAACCATGGCAACATAAGAATATGAAGACTGTATTCTTAGGATCCATGGAACCTCCCTCTATATCTGTGTATTATTGATTTCATATGCTTATCAGAGCATCTCTCTTAAATAAACCCACCACCTATGTAGTCATTTTCATAAACCCACTTTATAGTTAAAATATTACCTTATGGACATGACCTCGTGTGTGTGACGCCATCAATAACCTAGTGATTATTTGATTTGGTTAAAATAACTAGTGACCTAGTTAAAATATTTCCTTTGATTTGTGTTCATATATATTGAGGTGATTACGCAATTGAATGTACTGCACATAGCTCCACACGTCCAATTCATTTGGCTGCCCACCTACTATTTTCATGTGAGTTGACAAGAGACTTTCCAATAGTACAAATGCCCGTTGGCCTGTTATTATGTAAGTGAGAGACAAGGAGAAAGCCCTAATGGCTATGAAACTAAAAAAAAAAAAAAAGGTTTTTGTGAAAGAATCCTACAGTAGAAAAAAAATCCATTTGAACTTGTATTGAAATGCGGATAAAACATTTCAAGATAATATGATTTTGTAACTTTTTTTCGTTTTGTTCATTAACAATCGAGAGACACTACATAGCTAATAAGTTGTCACTTAAATTAGTATGTAAAGATCAAACATGGTTTGATTCTTCATCATCTGGATGTGAAACACTACCTTCAAACCCTATTATCTGTAATATCCAAAATTCTACAATGTCTGGTATTTCATGCTTGGATGGTATCAGGCACGTGCACCGCATGGCACGAGCCACGTGAGGTTGCTTGAAAAAAAAAGGGATCTGATTTTTAACCTAAAAAAGGAAAGATTTGCGTGCCAGACACGCACCAGGCACCATAGAAGTTACTGTAATATCACATATTCCAAGTACATACATTCCAACTTTAATTGAAAAATAAGGAAATGCTGATTCCAACACGTCCGAAATACCTGATCACCCAAATGAAACTCACCCAACTTAGCTCGATCCCATGAGCTATCTCAGTTGACTCTTCCTTTGACACGAAATACTCACTACCAAATGAACAAATACGTTGAACGCTTATCTTTCTTGTCAAGCCATGACATCAAGTACTCCCATTGCTTCCCTTTGTTGTTTTTTTTTTCCCTTCCTTTTTGTCAACAGGCTCTTCAGCAAACTAGTTTCAACCACCTGTTTTAGCAAGTATAGGGAGGTGCTCTATGTACTTGGACTTCCCATCTCTGCACACTCAAACCAATACAAACACACAGAAGATTGTTCGAAGTGCTCACCATCCATCATTTTGCTCGAGTTGAATTCGATGTCATTTCTTAATTTTTAAAAAAAAAAAAATCCTCGAGATACAAAGATAGGAATACATGTGCTTGGCGAGACCTATGACCAGAAAGCAAAAGAAATTGCCACTAGCAAAATTTTAGAACTCAGGCTTTGGCTTCATTGCCAGACAAACACATCAATGTAACAATAGGGATCATCCATATGTTTAAAAGTCATCTAGAGTGATTTAATGTACTGACTGTTAAAGAAAAAGAAATACTTTGGTGTTGAAACAATGGTTTAATCATAATAAGATTAGAAGTACACAGCAAGAAATGTAGAATTTAGGATATCCACAGGAAATATTTGTTTGAAGTACATATTAATGTGCACCAAGCTTAAAATAGTGACGACAGTTTCGTTTACTCAATGCAGCCTTAAAAGTTGTCACCAGTAGTTACATAGACCAAGAAGGCCGGTCAACAGACATCCGACATTAGCTCAAAACAAGGCTAACAATGCATTCCCAACCGAGTAGAACCTTGCTACAGAAAGAATACTGTCGTAGATCATAAAAAATTAATGTATCACAGAGAAAATGGGCATATGTGGTTGAATCTCAGCCCCCATATTTACTACATTACAAAACACTGACATGAAGACTTACCAGTGTCCAGTACGTCTTGTTATCCGAGAAGATGTAAACACTGGTATTCAGATCAAGATTCTTTAGGAGCCTCAAACCTTGTAGGAGTATCAATGCCCATCATACAGCAGAGGCCTGATATCAATATTATGAGCAGAACAATCGCCTGAACACCAAAATACACATTAAGGGTCGGGAGATTCAACCACCCCAATAAGCAAATATGTAAATATGTACAAGAAACAAAATGATAATCTAGGCCAGGGAGGGTTAGGTCATGGCTTATACATGATCAAATCATCTTGAAACTCCAGACCTATCAAATACAGTCTACAAAATTTGAGAGTATAGTGACTGGCTTTCGAGAAAGACAGGTAAGCAACATAGAGAGGACATGAGAGAGGGGTCACATTAGAGTCTCAGAATCATTAAATATGCCTTTGGCTGGGTTCGTCCATAAGTCTTACTAGTTGAGCTAGCACCCTTGGGTGGTTCTCTGGTCGTGGTTTATAAAAAAATAGAACCAGAAAGAGGGGAGGCAATGAGGTGGTTGCCTTGAGAAGGTGGAAATGTGATTTGTTTGTTGTTTATTTTTTGTTATTTTGGAATTTCCTATTTTTCATGTTGAAAAAAAGGGAAAATTACAGATAGGGAATAGTAGCACCCTTTCTTAATCCAAAAAAGCAAATATATAAACCATTTCGAATCAATGTGAAACCTTAAATTGAATGCCAGAGATACTTCTAAAGCACACAAAGGTTTTAGAAGGTAACTTACAACTAAGATGCCCTCCAGGAATGATGACTTGATCTGGCAAACTCCGTCACAATAGGTTGTTGTGTTGGTTGAATCTTTTTTGTCACCTTCAGCAAGAAATCTATCCAGGGTCCGATAAGAACTCATCGACCTGTATGGATCTGAAGCGTAAAGAACCGAATATGCTGCCCCTGACTGCTCCACCGAACTAATGAGATTGGC